>MU767576.1:17072-52550 GCA_026770625.1 Nicotiana glauca | reverse complement strand
AACCAGGTTCTTCTAACGTGAAAATTAGGTACCACACAAATCCCCCCCCCCCCCTCTTGTGTGGTATTGACGTTAATAACATCACAATCAATAGCTGAATAACCTTACCAAGCATAAACCCGAAGGTGATCCCATGTCACCCTATCTCATATAGGTCCGATAACACATTGTAACTAAAATTTCACCATCCAATCTAGCCCATAAGCCATAGAACCACATTTCACTTTCTGAAATCATACACAAGATCAGAACCTCACATCTCTATTCAGAATAAGCCTGAACCAGCTGTAATAACCCATACCTGCAACCTCAGGTGCAATTATATTATATACCACATAACTCAAACACTCGAAACGATAACTTCTATTCACAACAGCTGCACATAACACCTGAATACCGGTAGAAACCTCTTATCAACTAAGGTCTTATTCCAACACTTCAATATACTGCTAATGATAAATGAAACATGCAATAAACCGTAACCCTCTCTCAGGTCACCCATTCATGAAGTCACTTCCTTTTTGTCTAATACCACCGCAGATTTTCGAGCAGAACCTCAGCATTATCCTTCCAACAAGCTGAAATTAAATTCGTTCGTATTCATTAATGACCCTAACAATCACCTTGAATCCAACACACCACTCTGGTGACATAACACATAAATACAGGCCTAAGCCAAAACTTGTATAATTCGCGCACCAATAAGAAACGGTGTGAATATACTGTAATCATGAAAATAACCCAAATGAAAGAGCTGTACCTTAAGCTCATCAATACCATCACAACACAAAGCTGAGATCCTGTCTCATACCATAAATAGAACACATGAATCTACCCCCGAAAGGTCATATCTCCACGTAGCCTTGCTACAATGCGCGATCCTATTCAAACACTATTACACATGAAACACCCCAAGTCACTATGCTCAAAATTTTACAGCCACGCAGAATTCAATGTCTGGGATGAAAGCAAATCATTGCACCTACAGTGAAACAAATAACATATGCCACGCAACCCGATAGGACATAATCGATACGCCATTCGCTGAGCAATGCTCAATTACTCTTCCCTCTTGAATTCTACTAAAAGACTCCAATTGAACTGCACCGTATCCGCTTATAACTAAGAAATCATAACATCCTGTAACACAGAAAGGTAACTCATAGATCTCCCCAGATCACTGATAACCTCCACAACGGTCGAGTCAATACCTCCCTCAAAAATGCCATTCGGAGCTAACCAAGCAGACTCAAGATAGAACACTCACCCACATTAGCTTGCCAACGAACTCCTTATCAAGGAAACCTGAATCTGCTCCTTCCACTCTATAACTTCTGCCGTTGCCATATGATACGGTGCCCGACACCAAATCAATACCGAAATCGATAACTCTGCCCGACATCATGCTCGGCCACAGGAACACATCTGAAAAGTTCCTCACCACTAAAACTGAATCAACATGAGGAGAATCAGCATTGACACTCATCATAAAACCCCAAATAAGAAGGGCAATCCTTCCCAACCGCCCGCTGGTATTAGTAATATGAAAATCCCCAATAGGACACAATCTGTCGAACATCACCACTCATTCTATGGCATTTTCCGACATAGCCAACCATGGCATCTTATCACAATAGTCCAGAATAACACAACATAGAAACGTCCAGTATGCACCCCAATATCATATCCAAAATCTAACATACCAAGCAAGGAAAGATCCACTCGGGCCTCCAAATCCAGGTAATTGCTAAACAGTGCCGATGCACACAATCTACGTCCACAACATAGCCTGCATAAGAGAACATCTGATCTCCAATTCCATGTAGCACAAAAATCACCATACGTGACCCCAAATTCCGCCATCCGAATACATATCACACCTCAGTTACCTAGTCATTCCACGAAAGATACTCTAAAATTCCCATGTTCCATACAAGCATCTCGAATATCAACAGTTGATCCATCCTGAAAGTGCCGCAATACTACTGAAGTGCCATCAACTTAATCACATTGCCCCCTTTTTTGAAACCTATACTCTCGTCAAATCACTTCCAAATAATAATACCATTTCCTTAATCATCTGAGGCTACCCGTTGCCTAAGAGTTTTATGAACTTCCTTTTAGGACTGAACTGAAATCTCATACACGCAAATCTCGATACTACAAACATACCGCATATGCCATTCAATCCAAGGATAACACGAAAACTTTTATCTCCCTTCCGAGCCATAGACATCTACGCACTCAACTAATCAAGAACTTCTATTGATCCCATGTAGAAAAAAATCATTACACATTTCATGCCTCTCATATTCGTAGAAAATGTAACTCTCCAACTATGGTAGAAATCAACAAGAACTCTCCCAATTCCGTTTGCACAATTTAATCTGCCAGGGCTGAGTCCTTCTAACTAGACCAAGCTAAGCAAGCCATCAAAACCCATGAGCATTGCTACAACATACCTGCAGGAACCCATTACCTCGAACACATACAAAGAATTGATCATATCCTTACCATATTGGTTCGGTCTACTATCAAGCTACTCCATCTATCTAAATTCCCTTCTGATTCATTTTCAACTTGATGCTCCCTCTTGCTGTAGTACCACAATCTCTCAACCCAAGCTCACTACACGAGACCCAAGCACAAGACCATACTGTCGAAGACCCATCAGCCGCTGAATACTCTCTCAAATATCCCTAGAAACACCACATTCCAGAATACATTACTCTGAAGAATTTCCTACGAATCTAAATCCATTACCTTTACTTTCCTGACACTGATACATAGAATCCCATAATTAACATAAAAATACCACAAGTCTTGACCTCTTCCAATGAAAACACAGTCTCTAACCACATACACAACCTTAAGATACCCGATTGTTCCCTGTAGAATCTTTAACACATTAGAACCATTCTCGAAAGGCATTCACTCTTATTCAAACTGCAAATTACCTGACCTAACGAACAGAACCACCGTGCCTCATTGGCACTTCGATACCGCAAATTGAAATCCTCATCCCAATACAACCAAGCAACTTCCTGCTATATGCACCGAGCATTCTTTACCAACAACAACTTAAGACATTCTGTGATTCTCTCTTCCCATGAAGCATAATGTAACCTTTGTCAAATTTTCCTTTACTCTAGCCATAGCTAATTCACTCGCATGCCCCAAACTGGAACTAACATAGCACCTAACCGTGCAATCGGCTGCTCATAGTAGACTCCCCTACTTGGCTCGACGCCATAGATCAAGATACACTCAATAACTCATAACGCTTTTACTTTGTTAATGCCACAATATCATAGTAAGATTATACTCAAATCATTTAGAAGTTTGTGAAAACACAGATCATCCAGAACTGTAAATCTTCTGCAAATCTCGCATTCATCTCTGCAACAGTTAAGCCCACTCTTTTAGCGACCCAAAATTTCAAATTTTCAACACATACCCTTTAATTACACATGAGATCTTCTAACATACACATAAGGATCACACCACTTCAGGACACTCCACAAGAGATAACCCACCTGCTTTGCCTCAATATAACATTTCCGCATACCTTCCACCTTTATACGTATTACATGGCTACTTAGTCTTCCTAAGTCTGAAATCATACCGCAACATGAAATTTACTTCACCCCCAACTAGGAGACACAAAAAGATTCTTCACGCACCCATAACTCGGAGCTACACATCTAATCATAATGGAAATCATAAATTTAATAGTTCATCTATCATCCCGCAAACCTTCCTTGTCACTTTCAAGTTACATAGATATATCCCGCAGTACTAACATACTCATCACATGGCTATTCAACCGCCACTTCTACTAATAGGGACACTATCGAACATATAATTTCAAAACACTTAGTCACACAATCAGCACCTCAGTGCTCAAGCCATAGTCAAAGATCCGGCCTCAAGTCCTCTAGCCTGGCCCAACATCACACTCACAGAGATCACACCTCGCCCCTTGATCGGGGAATCACAAGACATCAAGGCATATCTGATACTGAGCACTCATACGCGCAGACAAATGCGTGAAAAGAATTTCAAGAGTTTCTTTTCAAGCTGAATCAAGGACGCACGATAAGAATTCAAGAATGTGAAGTTTTCCGAAACGTTTTGTATCCTCTAGAGGATAAATACAGACGTCTCTGTATCGATCCGTGAGACTCTACTAATCCTGCTCATGAATTATGAGACCTAGTAACCTAGGCTCTGGTACCAACTTGTCACGACCCAAACCCCACACTAGTCATGATGGCGCCTCTCGTGAAGATGAGGCCAGGCAACTAACCCAACTCATCTTTTCAAAAATAGTTAAACATAAATAAACAGCTTAAATATGACTTAATAGTATTACTTAGCGTAAATACAACCCAACACAGCCCTAATCGGGGTGTCACAAGTCACGAGCATCTATCAGAATGTAAATCTACTACAAGGTCTAAAATATACAAAACCGGAATAATGAACAAAAAAGGGAAACATGGTGCTGTGAAAGCAGGCAGTCACCTCCTTAACTCATATAATTATGCCTCTGATCGGCCAAAACCCGCCACTGAGTGAATAGATACCTGCATTTGCACACGAGGTGCATGGATTAAAGTGAGTACTACAACTCAATGAGCAATAAAAGTAAATAACAATTGAGTAGTAAGAATTCACGTGAAGCAAACCATCATACTTTATAGAAGCATGGTACAGTCCTTTGAGAAAATAGTGAAGCTGTGAAATCCTCGGAAATTTCTTGGCTCAGTTTAAATCTCTCTTGAAAAATGATCTTTTCAACAGTTAAGAAATGATTTCAAAATAGTCAGTGCTTATAAGCATAGAAGATCTATCCCTTGGGCAAAAATACCACGGTATAATAGGTAAAAAGGTAAGTAAATATGCAATATGAGCATATAAAGTTTGCCCCTCGGGCAATATCTCAAAACAGTACCAGCCCCCCGGGTGTCTCAGAACACTCTCAGCCCCTCGGGCTCTCTCTCTCAAATAACTCATGGAATAGTATCATATAGTAACCGCTGTGGCGTGCAGTCGATCCATAACTCACTGTGGCGTGCAGCCCGATCCATATATCATCGATGGCGCTAACTGGGGGTATGTAGACTCCGGGAGAGGCCCCTTACGGCCCAAGCGCAATATCAAGCCACCTCGTAGAATCATCACTCGGCACTCAGCCTCATCATCACTCGGCACTCGGTCTCACATCACTCAAGCTACCTCGTAACATATAAAGTATCTCAGGCCCTCGACCACATATCACTCAGTCCAAAAATCATCACAAGCCCCTCGGGCATCTGTAAAACAGTAGTCCTCAGCCCAAAATATCATTTAGAAATATCATTTAACTTCAAAACTGAGTAAAATTTGGTTGAGTTTGTAAAACAGTATATATCAACAAGACTGAGTTCAAATAATATGTCAAAACAGTGAGGAAACAGTGATAAAATCCCCGAAGGGTGCAAATAATTGGCAGAAAGCTCAAATATGGCAATCAGCCCAAATCATGATAATAACAAATAAGTTTCAATCAAATACGAAGTAAAATTATCAATCGGGATGTTACCCCACGCTCGCTATCCGGCGTACAAGTCACCTCAATACAACACTACAATGTGCAAATCCGGGGTTTCAAACCCTCAGGATATCATTTACAATTATTACTCACCTCGAACCGGTAAAATCTCTAGCTTGCGATGCCTTTGCCCTTCAAATAAGCCTCCACGCCCGTCAAATCTATCCAAAAACAAAGCGAATACATCACAATATGCTAAGGGAACAAAGCCCAAACAAAAACTAACGATAACAGGCACAAATCCCAAAATTACCAAAACCCAAGCCCTGGTCCAACTTCTTGAAACTCAAAAATTTTCATGTCAACGGATTCCTTACCTCGCCACGAGTTCATACATATCAAAATCACAAGAATCGGAGTTCAATTGACCCCTCAAATCCCTAATCTTAGCTCTCTTAAGTTCAAGCACTAACCTCCATTTTTAGTCCAGGATTTCGTAGATTTCCACCCTTAATTCATGTAAAATACCATAGGATTATGTTTTAAGTCCAAAAATCTTTTCCTTATCGAAGCTCCTTGAAACCCCTCTTGAAAATCGCCCACAATTCTCCAAGTATGAAGCTAGAAATAAGAAACCCTCAAAATTTCGCGAAGAAGACTAATTAAATATTCTGCCTAGTCATTACCACATCTGCGGTCATATTGTCGCTTCTGCGACCTCCACTTTTGCAGTCAATATTCTCTTATGTCCATGATCCGCTTCTGTGGTCCCATTTCCGCTTATGCGGCTTCGCTAATGCGGTCAAATATCCGCTCCTGCGAAAATCACCAAGGCCCCATATACCGCTTCTGCGGTCCTAAAGACGCATCTGCGACTCCGCAGATGCGGTCCCCACTCCGTATCTGCGGTCCTTCCAAGCGCACACAAAAACTGCTCCTTCTATCTGTCTTCCACACTTGCGAGACCGCTTCTGCGGTTCCTTTCCCGCAGAAGCAGAAATACCAGAAGCAGCAGGCCTGCAATTTGTACAAGTCCAAAACTCATCCCGATAGCCATCCGAAATCACCCCGAGCCCCCGGGACCTCAACCAAAAGTGCCAACCCTTCCTAAATCATCATCCAAACTAGCTCCAATCATCAAAACACCTCAAACAACACCAAAATCTTCAAATTACATCGGATTCAAGCCTAAGTTCTTCTAAAACTTCCGAATGACTTGAAACTTTATACACACATCCCAAATCACTTAACAAAGCTATAACAACTCTCAAAATTCCATTCCAACCCTCAGATCAAAATCTCACCTATCAACCGGAATTCGCCAAAATACTAACTTCGCCAATTCAAGCCTAATTCTACACCGGACCTCCAAAATCACTTCCGATCACACTCCTAAGTCTCAAATCATCTAACGAAGCTAACCAAATAATAAAAAATCTTATCCAAGCTCATATACAAATAAGTCAAATCTCGGTCAAACCTTTCAAATTCAATGCTTTCAACTTTATTCCCAACCTTCTTGAAAACCAAAACCAACGGTCTACATTAGTCATAATACATAACCCGGGCAAGTCATGCCTGAGAACTGGTGATCAAAGTGAAAAATTTCAAAACAACCGGTCGGGTCGTTACATATCGCCATCTTATATCATCAGGGGAAGGCCAATGTGGTGGCCGATGCTTTTAGTAGAAAGTCAGCTAGTATGGGCAATCTTGAGTATATTACGATCTATGAGAGACCGCTTTCTTTGGATGTTCAAGCTTTGGCCAATCAGTTCATAAGGTTGGATGTCTCTTAGCCCAGGTGTGTGTTAGTATGCACGATTGCTCGTTTTTCATTATTTGAGAGTATCAGAGATCCACAGTATGATGATCCTCACTTGTGTGTCCTTACAGACACAGTGTGGCACGGAGGTGCCAAGCAGGTTACAGTTGGAGATGATGGAGTCTTGAGGATGCAGGGTCATATTTGTCTGCCTAATGTGGATGGGCTTGGTGAGTTGATTCTAGAGAAGGAAAAGTTCCTGGTACTCTATTCATCCGAGATTCGTTAAGATGTATCAGGATTTGCGGCAATATTATTGGTGGAGAAGGATAAAGAAGGACATTGTTGCCTATGTAGCTCGATGTTTGAATCGCCATCAGGTGAAGTACGAGCATCAGAGACCTGGTGGTTTGATCCAGATGATTGAGATTCCTGAGTGGAAGTGGGAGTGTATCACTATGGACTCCCGCGATCTCAGGGGAAGTTCGACGCAGTATGGGTTATTGTTGATAGGATGACCAAGTCATTGCCTTTCATTCCTGTGCCAGTTTCTTATTCTTCTAAGAGGTTAGCTGAGATCTATATTCGGGAGATTGTTCATCTTCATGGTATGCCCGTGTCTATCATTTCTAACCAAGGTACGCAGTTTACTTCACATTTCTGGAGGGAAGTTTAGTGAGAATTTGGCACACGTGTTAAGTTGATCACAACATTTCATCCTTAGATGGACGAGTAGTCCGAGCGTACTATTTAGATTTTGGAGGATATGCTTTGAGCTTGTGTTATTGACTTTGGAGGCTTGTGGGATCAGTTCTTGCCTTTAGCAGAATTTTCCTATAACAACAGCTACCAGTCGAGCATTCAGATAGCTCCTTATAAGGCTTTGTATGGTAGGTGGTTTCGGTCACCGGTTGGATGGTTTGAGCCGGGAGAGGCTTGGTTATTTGATACAAATCTAGTACAGGATGCCCTGGACAAGTTTAGTATTATTCAGCATAGGTTTCGTACAGCTCAGTCTAGGAAAAAGGGTTATGCCCACCGTAAGGTTCGGGATGTGGTATTAATGGTCGGCAAGCGGGTGTTTCTTTAGGTGTCGCCTATGAAGGGCATGATGAGATTTGGGAAGAGGGGAAAACTTAGCCCTAGATTCATTGGCCCGTTTGAGATTCTTGATTGAGTGGGATAGGTGGCTTACAGACTTGCCTTGTCGCCGAGTTTATCAGTCCTGTATCCAGTGTTTCATGTGTCTATGGGCGTATCATAGAGATCCATCCCACGTGTTAGACTTCATCACTATCTAGTTGGACAACTACTTGTCATATGAGGAGGAGTCGGTAGCTATTCTAGACCGGCAAGTTCATTAGTTGAGATCGAAGAGTTTTCCTTCTGTTTGTGTTCAGTGGAGAGGTCAGCCTGTTGAGGCAGCGACCTGGGAGTCTGAGTCCAATATATGGAGCCGATATCCCCATCTTTTCTCTAACTCAGGTACTTCTTTCTTATATCCGTTCGGGGACGAACGATTGTTTTTTAGGTAGACGATGTGATAACCCAAAAGGTCATATCTTGATTTACAAGTAAATTCTGTGTTCCGAGGCCTTAAAAGCTTCCTTTTTTCTCACCTCAATTTGCGTGCACGGTTCGGGCATAGATCCAAAATGCTTTAATGTAAAAATTTGATGAAAATGCAAATTTGGCCTTTCAAATTTAATTTAAGTTGACTTCGGTCACCATTCTTGGTAAATAGACCCGGCCCCGTGATCCGACAGTTTCATAGGGTCTGTAATAAAATATGTGACTTAGGTGTGCCCAGGATCGAATACCGTGGTCCCAAGCCCGAGAAACGAATTTTTAAAGAAAAAAAATTTCTGAAAAATATAATGGTTTTCAGAAGTGAATTGATACATTTTCTTGATGTATCGAGCCCATATCTTGGTTTCACTGCCCGGTACAAGTTTGAAATAATGTTTAAGTTGAATATGTAAAGTTTGGTAAAGATCGGAATCGGTGTAATATAAAACATACCTATAGTTGAAAATTTTGAAATTTTGATGTTCTTTAGTGTTTTCATGAATTCGAGGTTTAATTCATAGTTGTTGATCTTATTTTGATGATTTGATCGCACGAGCAAGTCCGTATGATGTTTTTGGACTTGCGTGCATGTTTGGTTAGGAGCCCCAAGGGCTCGGGTGAGTTTTGGAATTAGGAAAACTACTGTTGTGTTTCAGGTCTGCAGGCTTCGCAATTGCGAATCCTGTCTCACAAATGCAAGCTCGCATTTGCGAAAAACATCGCCATTTGCGATAATGGGTTGGGGTAGGGAAACTTCGCATTTGCAAGAATTATGTCGCAAATGCGACCTTAGGAGGCACCGCAATTGCGAACAATGTTTGCATTTTCTATGAAAGCAGAGATAGGCCATCCTTCACAATTGCGAAGCTTTGGATGCAATTGCGAGTTTGCATTTGCGAACATATCATCGCAAATGTGAAATCTGCACCTCTGTAAATCATAACTTAACCGAAAATTCTTTATTTTTACTACTTTCTCAAAACCTAAACTCTCTCGGGCGATTTTCTAAAGAAAAGTTCTTTTCCAAATAAATTGTAAGTCATTTCTAACTAATTTTCTTTAATCTATAACATCGTTTCACATGATATCAATCCAAAATCAATGTTTTTATGGGGAAAATTGGGTGTTTTGGGTAGAACTTAGGATTTCCAAATTTTGGGGATTTGGGCCTCGATTTGAGGTCCGGTTCCAAAACAAATTATATATTTGAGTTCGTGGGGGAATGGGTAATCGGTTTTGGTTCGAACCTCAGGTTTTGACCCTGTGGCCCCGGGGTCAATTTTTGACTTTTTGGGGAAATCATTAGAAACCATATTTTAATGCATTAGAATTGATTCAGTTAGCATTTGTTGATATCGTTAAGTAACTTGTGGCTAGATACAAGCCAATTGGTGGTGGAAACAGGAGGTAAAGCGGTAGTTGAGGCTTGAATTGTGTTCGTGGCATCGAGGTAAGTGTTGGTCTAACCGTAGCTTGAGGGATTAGGAGTTGTGTCTTATTTTCTATGTATTAATTATTGAGTACGACATGTACGCATGGTGACGAGTATCTATACGTCGGTGTCAAGCATGCCCGTGAATCTTATACTATGACAAATGTGACTATGTTTCGTATTGTTCATGCTTTATAAGATGATATCTATTGTTGAACAAGGATTGTTGAAGTATTATTGGTAATTGAACATTGTAGAACATTGGCTCAAGTTATGAATTTACTTGTGGAAGTATTATCGGTAATAGAATATTGTAGAGCATTGGTTCAAGTTGTGAATTGAGTTGAGAAGTAATTGTGAAAAAGGGAAGAGGTTTATGATATTGTCTCCCTTGGCGGTATGTTATTGCTTTTGATATTATGTCCCTTGTCGGGATGTTGTTACTTATGATATCATTTACCTTGCCGGGATAATATTGTTATGCTATTGTTCCCTTGCCGGGATTCTATTGTGATTTTATTGATTCCCTTCCTTGTACTGCTTTGTTATTGTTTCTTGGGAAAGAAAGAGTGTCAAATCACGAAGGGTGATTCCGTGCATGATATTTGTGAGAGAGTGTTAATGCGTGAAGGGTGATGCTGTGCCGATATTGTGAGGTAAAAGCACGAAGGGTGATGCCGTGTCGCACGATGTACAATATCGTGCCATGATATGAGTTATAATGCACGAAGGATAATTCTGTTCAATGATTATGTGAGGTAATAGCACAATGGGTGATGCCGTGCCGATTATATTGATTCTTTTGGTGAGTATGAGAGTAAAAGCACGAAAGGTGATGCCGTGCACTTGTCTTTGATTTTCCTGATTCTTGCTGAAAATTGAGTTATGGTGTTCTTTATGTTTATTTATTGGTTTTCTGTTGTTACTTGATTTTATTGTGATGTTA
Organism: Nicotiana glauca; assembly: GCA_026770625.1. Taxonomy (NCBI): domain Eukaryota; kingdom Viridiplantae; phylum Streptophyta; class Magnoliopsida; order Solanales; family Solanaceae; genus Nicotiana; species Nicotiana glauca. The sequence continues at coordinate 41,302 of MU767576.1, read as the reverse complement.
TTGATTCCCTTGCCAAAATTGCTTTGTGATTGTTGCTTTGGTGAGGAAGAGTTTAAAGCACGAAGGGTGATGTCGTGCATGATTTTGAGAGTGTAATGCACGAAGGGTGATGCCGTGCACTTGTCTCTGATTTCCTGATTCTTGCTGATAATTTAGTTATAGTGTTCTTTACTTTTTATCTATTGGTTTTCTATTCTTACTTGATATTTCCCCGCAGTATGTTTCCCATTCCCATCTTTAACTACTAGTTTATGCCAATATTACTTGTTGTATATGATATAACTGCATAGGTTTAATTTGTTGTCTTGTCCTAGCCTCGTCACTACTTCGTCGAGGTTAGGCTAGGCACTTACTAGCACATGGTGTTGTTGATACCCAACTTTCCCTATGTATTTTTATACCAAAATACTTTCAAAATAGCATTTGTTTGCATATATAAGCATGCCCAAGAGTTTTGATATTTTTCCTTAATTTTTATGATTTTTAAAAATAAATTTATTGTCCATTCTAGCAATACAAAAATCAATAGTTATTCCCAAAATTATCATTTTGGTGAATAATTTATTTTATTCCCATATTTATACAAATATAGTTAAGGTAATTTTTATATATTTTTACAAATTCATTTGGTATTTTTAAAGCAAAATTGCATATAATTGCAATTCTAGCCTATTTTAAGATTTAATAGTATTTTATTATTATAAAATTGGTTCCAATATTTTTAAATCAATATTTATGTATTATTAGGTGACTCAGCACCTTTAATTTATTTCCAGAAGTCCTTTACTATTTTTTATAAAATAAAAGGGGAAAATGGCTTTTTAAATACTAGCCCTGCCTATTTAAATTTTAGCCCAAAATCGATCCCCCCAATTAACTCCAATTTCAATTACAAATGGACTGACCCAATCCCTAAACTATCCGCCCCTGACCATATTAGATAACCCGCCCGGACCTTGTTTTTAATCCCAACCGTTGATCTAACAGATCAACGGCTCACGTGCAACCTTTCCTTTTTTTAATTTACAAACCCCTCAACCCTAAATCATTTCCCCTTAACCCCCGCCGCCCTTGAAACCCCTCTCCTCTCTCAGGTTCTCTCGAACCTTCCTTAACCCTAGCCACCTCTAGTCGTTCCCACCTTTAAACCACCGGAATCCATGGCTTCTCCAGCCATGGAAGCCCTATACTCACCCCTCTTTGCTCTTATACGCTTGGTACTCGAAGGATCGGGGTCTGACCTCGAAGGTTTTCGTTCAGATCTTCACTGATTCAAGGGTCTACAGCCATCTCCACCCCTGCTTCGGTGTACAATGGTGTTTTGTGCCGGGTTTTGACTTATCCGACTCCAATCGAACCTTTTTCAAGCCTTTCTCATTCTAAGGTTCTTCTGAAACCCTAACTATTCGAGGTTCTCTCCGATTTGTCTTAGATATGTCACGTATGTATGCTCTACTTGGGTTCTTAAACAATTTCGCCAACTTTTTCCTTCAAAAATTACTTTTAAAATCATTTCTCTTCGATTTAGTGTTTTCTAAAAGACTAAAAATGATTATCTGACTTTTCTTTTCTCTTTCTTTGTGTGTATTTGTGTCACGACCCCAACCCCGGTCGTGATGACACCCAACACACTGCTAGGCAAGCCCGATCAATTTAATAACCGTAATCATTTTTATGCAGTTCATGAATTAATTAACGTGGATAAATTACTAAGTCATAATACTACATATCGTTCTCTAGAAATGTAGAAATAAAGCAATAAGATAGAAGGAAGATCAGAACTGCGGACATCAAATGCCTTGATACTCCCGGATAAGCTGCTAGGAAGAGAAATCCTCACACAGCCTCAGATATACCTGGATCTGCACGCAAGGTGTAGGGAGTAATGTGAGTACTCCGACCCAGTGAGTAATAAACATAAATAAAGGCTGAGAATAATAAATCCTGAATAGGCACAAAGTAATTCTATAAATACAACAAATTAACCCAAGTAGTATAAAGTCAATATACCAATGAAAACAATTATGAAAATATCACAACGGATAAATAAGTAAATGATAGTCAAATATGAAATGCAACACATAGTCCAGTACTCCCTAGTACCCGGTGACGGTCCGACCAATCGTCTCATGTGTTATTGCTCAGTTTCCCCCATTTTTATGCTTCTTCATGTTTCGTTATCGGTATGAGGTGCATTAGAGTTGATTTGGATTGGTCGTGATAAGAAATGAGATACTTAGTCTCCTTAAGGAAAGCTTAAGTTGGAAAAGTCAATTGAATGTTGACTATTGAGTTAGAGCGCTCGGATGTGATTTACGGTGATTCGGTTAGTTTCGAGGGATGATTTGTGACTTAGGAGCGTGATCAGAATTTATTTTGGAGGTCCGGTGTAGAATTAGACTTGAATTGGCGAAGTTAGTATTTTGGCGAAATCCGGCTGATAGGTGAGATTTTGATCTGAGGGTCGGAATGGGATTCCAAGAGTTATTGTAGCTTCGTTGGGTGATTTTGGATATGTGTGCAAATTTTCAGGTCATTCGGACGTCATTTGGTCGGGTTTTTCATTAAAAGTGCATTCCAGAAGTTTTTGAAGAACTTAGACTTGAATCTGATGTGATTTGATGGTTTTAGCGTTGTTTGATGTGTTTTGATGATTGGAACAAGTTCGTATGATGTTTTGGGATATGTTGGTGCTTTTCGTTGAGGTCCCGGGGGCCTCAGGGTGATTTCGGAAGGCTAACGGGAAGTTTTGAACTTGTGAAAAGGGAAGATATTGCTGCTTCTGGTATTTCCACTTCTGCAAAATATAGACCGCAGAAGCGAGGTCGCAGGTGCGAAGTAGAGGCCGCAAAAGCGAAATTGGTCTTAAGGGGATTTCTTCCGCAGGAGCGGAGCTTTGCCCGAAGAAGCGGAGTCGCAAGTGCGACTTTTTGACCGCAGAAGCAGTATATGGGGATTTAAAGAATTTCAGCGGAAGCGGCGTGTCTACCGCAAAAGCGGAAGCCGCATATGCGATATTTTGACCGCAGGTGCGGTAATGGCTGGCCAGATTTATAATATTTCATCCACGAGGGTTATGTATTTTCCAATATTTTTTAGCGAGCTTTGAGACCTTTGAGGCGATTTGAAGATGAATTCAAGGGGGAATGATTAGAGGTAAGTTCTTTGGCCTAAATACATGAGATTATGTTATATTTAACATGGAAATTAGTTGAAATTCATTAAAAAGGGATAAAGTTAGGGCTTGAGTTTTGATATTACAAATTGAGATTTGATAGGTCATTTGAGCTCAGATTTGGGAGTTCTTGGTATGTATGGACTCGTGGCGAGATGAGGAATGCGGTAATGTGATTTGTAATTTTATGAGAAAAGGGCCCGGGGCTCTGGTTTTTGCTAGTTTCGAGCTTTTGCTATATTTTGATTATGTCGATTGGGTATTGTTCCCTTGGCATAGTGTGATTTATTCGCTCTAATTTTAGTTAGATACGACATGCGTGGAGGCCAATTTGAGGGGCAAAGGTGTCGCGATCTAGAGATTTTGCCAGTTCGAGGTGAGTAGTACTTGTAAATAATATCCTGTGGGTTTGAAACCCCGGATTTGCACATCATAGTGCTGTATCGAGGTGACTTGTGACACCCCGGTCGAGTTGTACTGGGTTGTAAATACTGGTTATTATTGTCGTTAAGCTGTATTTATCTATTCATTTATGTTTAATAATTGTTAAAGAGACTATTTGGGTTAGTTGGCTTGCCTTGTCTTCACGAGAGGCGCCATCACGACCGGGTTTGGAAATTAGGTTGTGACAAGTTAGTATCAGAGCCTAGGTTACTAGGTCTCATGAGTCATGCATAGGTTTAGTAGAGTCTTGCGGATCGGTACGAAGACGTCTGTATTTATCCACGAGAGGCTGCAGAACCTTTAGGAAAACTTCACTTTCTTGGAATTCTTATCGCGCGTACTTGATTCAACTTGAGATATAACTCTTGAAATTCCTTCCAGACGTCTCTATGCGCACATGAGCGCTCAGTAGTATATGTGCCTTGATGGCTTGTGATTCCCCGATCAAGGGGCCAGATGTGATCTTCGTGAGTATATCGGGCCAGTCTGGAGGACTTGAGGCCGGATCTTTGACTATGGTTTGAGCACCGAGGTGCTGATTGTGTAAGCAAATGTTTTAAACTTATATGTTCAGTATTTTCCTTATTAGCCAGAATGGAGGTTAGATATCCATGTGATGAGTATGTTAGAAGTCTACTGGATGAAAGATGACTGATAAGTGCTCCATTCCGATTGTGATCTATTGTGTAGCCCAAGTTCTGGGCGCGTGAAGAATATTTTTGTATCTCCTAGTTGGAAAGTTAAGTGCAATACTTGTGGCGGAATGAGTTCCGACTCAAGAAGACTAAATGACTGTTAGTATATGATGGTGGAAGGCATGTTGAAATACTAAATTGAGGCGAAGCAGGTGGGATATCTCCTGCGGAGTGTTCTTAAGTGGTATGATCCTTATGTGTATGTTTGAAGATCTCATGTGTAATTGAAGGGTACGTGTTGAAATTTGAAAATTCGGGTCGCTTAAGAGAATAGACTCAACTGATGTAGGGATGAATACGAGACTAAACAATAGATTATGGTACTAGATGATTGGTGTTTTCACAAACTTGTAGACGATTTGAGTTTAATCTCACTATGTTATTGTGGCATCATTAGAGTAAATGTATTATGGGTTATTGAGTGTGTCCTGATATATGGCTTCGAGCCAAGTTGGGGAGGTTGTTATTGATTAGCTTATTGCACGGTTATGCACTATGTTGGTTCCTTTTCGAGGTATGTTGCGGATCAGTTCGGGTTGCATAAATTGAGCCGAGGATGGCACGAGTGAAGAAAAATTTTGAAAAAGGTTATATGGTGCTTCGTAGATGTGTGGAAATAATAGGATTTCTTGAGCTGTTGATGATAAAGAATGCTCAGTGTATGGAGAAGGAAGATGTTTGTTTGTATTGGAATGAGATCATATCCTGCGGTGTCAGAGTGCTAATAAGGCACGAGTGGTTATGTTCATTAAGCTAGGTAAGTTGCAGTTTGAATAAGAGTGAATGACTTTCAGGAATGATTCTAGTGTGTCCAAGATTTTACATGTAACGATCAGGTGTTTTAAGATTGTGTATATGGTTTGAGACTGTGTTTTCATTGGAAAATGTCAAGATTTGTGGTATTTTTATGTTAATTATGGGATTCTATGCATCAGTATCCGGAAAATAAAGGTAACAGAGTTGGATTCATAGGAAGTTCTTCCTAGTAGATTATTTTGGGAATGTGGTGTTCCTGGGAATATTCGAGAGAGTATTCAGTGGCTTGTGGGTCTTAGACAGTGTGGTCTTGTGCTCAGGTCTCGTGTAGTGAACCTGAGTTGAGGAACTGTGGTGCTACATCAAGAAGGAATATTTTGTTGAAAATGAATCAGAAGGAAACCTAGATAAACGAAGTAGCTTGTTAGTGGACCGAATCGGTATGGTAATGATATGATTAATTCTTGGTGTGTGTTCGAGGCAATGAGTTCGTACTTGTATTTGCAGCAAGGCTCTTGAGATCTGACAGCTTGGTTTGCTTGGTCTAGTCAGGAAGATTCAGTCCTGACAGTTTAGCCTGTGCAAATGGAATTGGGAGAGAATTCTTGTTGGGTTTCATCGTGGTTTGGAGACGTATATTTTCTATGGACATGCGGAGCATGGAGTGTGTAATGATTTTTTTTCTAAATGGGATCAGTGAAAGTTCTTGACTAGTTAAGTGCGTCGAGGTCTTCAGCGCGGAAGGGAGATAAAAGTTCTCATGTTATCCTTGGAGGGTATGGCATATGCGATATATTGTGGAGGATTGGGGTTTGTGTGTGTAAGGTTTCGGTTCAGTTCATAATGGGAAGTCATTAAATTCTTAAGCAGCACAGGCAGCTGCAAGTGATTTAAGAATCGATCTTCAGATGATTAAGGAAAATGGTACTGCTATTCTAGTGATTTGATGGGGGTATATGTTCAGTAAAAGGGGGAAGGTAATGTAAATTGATAATACTTCGATAATATTGCGGCATTTTCTTGTTGGATCGACTGCGGATATTTGATTTTGTTGATGGCGCAGGGAAATTTTAGAATATCTTTCGTTGAACGATTGGGTATTTGAAGTGTGATATGTATTCATACGGCGGAATTTGGGATCAGGTATAGTGATTCGTGTGCTATATGGAGTCGGAGACTAGGAGTTCTCGTGATCAGACTATGCAGTGGTTGTAGATCGTATGTAACGGCACCGTTTAGCGGTTATTGGGAATTGGAGGCCCAGGTGGATCTTTCTTTGCTTGGTATATTAGATTCTGGATATGATATTGGGGTGTAGACCGGTTGTCTTAGTGTTGGGTTATTCTAGACTATTGTGTTATGGGTTATGTCAGAAAATGCCACAGGTTGCGTGGCGGAGTGTATCAGATTATGTTCTAGCAGAGTAGTTGTTTTCCAAAGACCAGCGGATGGCTGGGAACGATTGCTTTTCTTAATTGGGCCTTCGTGGCGGATGTCAGTGCACAGGTTTCTACCATTAATTCAGTTCTGATATTGAGGGACTTTTTCTGATGTGTTTCTTGTGGCCGGGCATGTCGCCAAGCGATATTGTGGATTTCGGTATTTATTTGGTGCTGGGCACCGTATCGTATGGCTCCGGCAGGAGTTGTAGTAGTGGGAGGAGCAGCTTGAGGCTTCTTGGTATTGAGTTCGTTGGCAGGCCGTGGTGGCTACGTATTTAGCTTGAGTTAGCTTGGTTGGCCCCGAGTTATATTGTTGAGGGATAGGTAGATTCGATTGTTATTGAGCTTGTTAGTGATCTAAGGAAATCTATAAGTTGCTTTCTATACTGTGAGACATTATGATTTGTTGGATATGGACACATGTGGTGTGGTTCTATTGAGGATTCATAGAGGAAGTCGAACGGGAAGAGTAATTGAGTGTTGCTTGGTAAATAGAGTGCTGATTATGGCCTATCGGGTTGCGTGTCATATGTTATTTGTTTCACCGTGGGTGTAATGGATCGCTTTTGGTTCTAGACATCGAATTGTGCGTCGCTGTAGATTTTGAACATGGCGAATTGAGGTGTTTCACATGTAACAGTGCTTAGGTAGGATCGCGTATTGTGGGGAGGCCACGCGGGGGTATGACCCTTCAGGGTAGCTTCAGGTACTCTATTTCTATGATGGGAGACGGTGTCTTAGCCTTATGTTATGATGGACTGACAAGCTTGATGCACAACTCTTTCGTTTGAGTCATTTGTCATGATTTGAGTATGTTCAGACCATTTCTTAATGGTGCGCGCATTATGCAAGTTGTGGCTTAGGCCTGTGTTGAGGTGTCTTATCACCAAAGTGGTGTGTTGGATTCGAGGTGATTGTTGGAGTCATTAATGAATACGAACAGATTTGATCTCAGCTGGTTAGAAGGATAATATCGGGGTTCAGCCCGGAAATCTGTTGGGGTATTAGTCAAAATGGGAGTGGCTTCATGTATGGGTGATCTGAGGAATGGTTACGGTTTGTCGCGTGTTTTATTTATCGTTGGCAGTATATGAAAGTGATGGAATAAGACTTTAGCTAATAAGAGGTTTTCTATCGATATTTGGTTATCGTAGGCAACTGCTGTGAATAGATGTCACGCCCCAAAATCTAAGGAGCGCGACCGGCGCTCAACTGAGTAAACCCGACTGAGCAAGCCTGGCAGGTTTCATGAATACTACCCAACCCAACTGATATTTAAATAAGGGATAGACTTCGTTAATCAAATTCTATCAACATATAATTAATGATTTCCATTTCAGTTTCATTAGCGACATCATTTCGCCACTTTAAGGGTATTACAAGTTATGAACTTATATACATCAATATCTCCATTTTAATTTCCAATACCCGACGCTACCCACAACCTGTCTACGGAGCCTCTAAATGTAATCGAAGAATAAAATAGAAATGCCGGCAATAAGGCTCCGGCCATACCTTATACAAATACAAAAAGAAATAGGACTCTAGGAAGAACAGCGGCCTAAGCCACGCAGGACCCCGAGGGGAAAGGGGCTCACCAATACAGCTGACGGAAAGCAGAGGAGGTGCTACTGCCGGTGGACTGGAGTGCCTGCTATAGATCCACCTAAAATCATAAAACGAATGTAGCGCCCCCGGCAAAAGGGATGTCAGTACATTTGAATTGTACTTGTATGTATAACTAAACACCATTTTACTAGAAAGAACTATCAAATAGATACAAGCAATTAATACGGGCAAATCGAAGAAACAATTCATATAATTCTTCATACAATTTCCACAACACAGATTAGGGCAATTCTGTCACATCTTCACCACTGTTCTCATCACAACCGCCATCTCGAGCGGAGTCCGGTCACGACCCGACCGGCTAGGTCACCTCATTGGAGGCATTACTCTCAATCAATAATTCATTTCCTTTATCCGGAATTCAATATCAGCACATTACCACCATGTGTGTGGCATGGTGTCCGATCACGACCCGATCGGCTATGTCACCTTCTTGGAGGCATTACTCGATTCTCATTTGTCAACACCTTCAAACCTTTATTCCACACGTATCATAACAATTCCTGGGCACTCATGGCCACCACCATCACATCGTTTTCCCTTTCCAACATTAGTTTTACAAGTTATGATCATCGACACATATATCAAAGATAACTCAAGTTGCAATCACAAATAGTGAGCACATAGCTAGCATGGATAATCCTTTGTTTCAGTGTCGGCTTATAGCCCAAGTATTTCAACAAATAATTATACTTTTCATCATTCTCTAATTATAAAGATTGGCACGTTATTCACATTGAGGCACAACAAATAATGATACTTTTCATCATTCTCTAATTATCAAGATTGGCACGTTATTCACATTGAGGCACATCCTTCACGAATATGTATAGATATATGTAAATCAATTAATTTCGCAATAACAATCAATACACTAGACAATTCAACTCTTACCACACGTTCGTAAGCACCAACGGAGCTCGATTTCTAAAACAAAAGGGGGGGTTTAGCCATACATACCTCAATAAAGCTTTTCCTTACTCTTTTACAATTTTCGGAACTCTTAGCACTTCGATCTATTGAGTAAGAATTACAAATTAAATCGAGAATTAGAGACGAAACTGAAGTTCTAGCTTGGTTCGAGCATATCATCAAACACTAAAGGTGCATTGTGATCTTAGCCCCTTTTTGTGAGGAATTTCTATCATTTTATACCCCCAATTGCCTACTTTCTAATTTTACTACTTTCCGATACTCTATGGTGGTATGTATGCAAGAGATTCATTCTCATACCCATGAATTACTTCCCTAATGACCCCATATCGCTAAGTATACAAATATGAGCTGAGGTGATGGAGCCTTACCTCTTGGGATGAAGATTCAGGAGCCTTCACTTGATTTTCTTCAATGATTTAGCCCAATCTTATGAAATAATTTGATGGGAGACTTTCCCTCTCTAAGAAACCTCTTCCTCTCTCTAGAATTGCTCAGATGAATGTTCAAAATGAGCTAGAACATCGGTTATATCGATATGGAAGTCGGGTTACAAATTAGAAAATTGGAGCCCCGAGTCAACTATGCGGTCGCATCTACGATCGCAGAGTAAACATACGGTCCGCATAGTGGACCGCAGAATTGCTCCCCAAAAACCAAACATTCTGACTCGGTCTGCGGTAAGAATGTGGTCCGCATTCATGTTCTGCGGTCGCAAAGTGCACCGCAGAATTGACCCTCGCACAAGTCAAAGGAAAATATGCGATGACTATGCGGTCCGCATTTCGATTATGGGGCCGCATTTCGACCGCATTACTGACTTCAATTTTAACCAACATTCTGCATCACTCTGCGATAGATATGCGGTCCGCATTTCAATTATGCGACCGCATTCTGGACCGCATTTCTTGCATTTTTCTGGAAACTTATTCTTGACTTTTTAATACATTATTCAATCCAAAAAGGTCCGCGCGAAGCATATTTACTAATTTCTAACACATGATCCTAACTTGGCCCCACGAGATCCGGGTTTTTGAGTAGGGATTTCACGGTGCCTTATAATAGAGGCCATTGTTTCGAGTGTTTGGATTATGTAGTATATCGTATGGTTTCACCTGAGGTTGCAAGTATGGGTTATTACAGCTGGTTCGGAATTTTTTGAAGTATAGGTGTGAATTTGTGATCGTATTGATGGTTTCTGAAGTGAAAAGAGTAGTTCTATCGTTCAGATGGACTGTGAAATTTAAGCTATACTGTGTTATCAGACCTATGTGGGGTAGGGTGATGAGGGATCACCCCGGGTATACGCTTGGTAAGGGCATTCAACTATTGGGTTGCTTCTAGTGCAACTCTGGGTACGCTCGAGGACGAGCGTTTGTTTAAGTTGGGGAGGAAGTGACGACCCGACCCGTCGTCTCATGTGTTATTGCTTAGTTTTCCCCATTTTTATGCTTCTTCATGTTTTGTTATCGGTATGTGGTGCGTTAGAGTTGATTTGGATTGGTTGTGATAAGAAATGAGACACTTAGTCTCTTTAAGGAAAGCTTAAGTTGGAAAAGTCAACCGAATGTTGACTATTGAGTTAGGGGGCTCGGATATGATTTTCGTTGATTCAGTTAGTTTCGGAGGATGATTTGTGACTTAGGAGCGTGATCGAAATTGATTTTGGAGGTCCGGTGTAGAATTAGGCTTGAATTGGCGAAGTTAGTATTTTGGCGAAATCCGGCTGATAGGTGAGATTTTGATCCCTGGGTCGGAATGGGATTCCGAGAGTTGATGTAGCTTCGTTGGGTGATTTTGGATATGTGTGCAAATTTTCAGGTCATTCGGACATCGTTTGGTCGGGTTTTTGATCGAAAGTGCATTTCGGAAGTTTTTGAAGAACTTAGGCTTGAATCTGATGTGATTTGATGGTTTCAGCGTTGTTTGATGTGTTTTGATGATTGGAACAAGTTTGTATGATGTTATGGGATATGTTGGTGCTTTTGGTTGAGATCCCAGGGGCCTCGGGGCGATTTCGGATGGCTAACGGGAAGTTTTGATCTTGTGAAAAGGGAAGATAATGCTGCTTCTGGTATGTCCGCTTCTGCGGAATATAGACCACATAAGCGAGATCGCAGGTGTGAAGTACAGGCCATAGAAGCAAAATTGGTCTTAAGGGGATTTCTTCCGTAGGAGCGGAGCTTTGCCCATAGAAGCGGAGTCGCAGGTGCGACTTTTTGACCGCAGAAGCGATATATGGGGCTTTAGAGAATTTCCGTGGAAGCGGCGTGTCTACCGTAAAAGCGGGAGCCGCATATGCGATATTTTGACCGCAGGTGTGGTAATGGCTTGCCAGATTTATAATATTTTATCCGCGAGGGTTATGTATTTTCCACCATTTTTTAGCGAGCTTTAAGAGCTTTGAGGCAATTTAGAAGAGGAATTCAAGGGGGAATGATTAGAGGTAAGTTCTTTGGCCTAAATACACGAGATTATGTTAGATTTAACATGGAAATTGGTTGAAATTCATTAAAAAGGGGTAAAGCTAGGGCTTGAGTTTTGATATTTTAAATTGGGATTTGATAGCTCATTTGAGCTCGGATTTGGGAGTTTTTGGTATGTATGGACTCGTGGCGAGACGAGGAATCCGGTAATGTGAGTTTTTTTAATTTTTTCAGAAACGGGCCCGGGCCTCAGGTTTTTGCTAGTTTCGAGATTTTGCTATATTTTGATTATTGTCGATTTGGTGTTGTTCCCTTGGCATAGTGCGATGTATTCGCTCTGATTTTGGTTAGATACGACGCGCGTGGAGGCCGATTTGAGGGGCAAAGGCATCACGAGCTAGAGATTTCACCAGTTTAAGGTGAGTAATACTTGTAAATGATATCCTGAGGGTTTGAAACCCCGAATTTGCACATCATAGTGCTATATCGAGGTGACTTGTGACACCCTGGTCGGTTATTGTTGGATTGTAAATACTAGTTAATATTGTCGTTAAGCTGTATTTATATATTCATTTATGTTTAATAATTGTTAAAGAGACGATTTGGGTTAGTTGGCTGGCCTTGTCTTCACGAGAGGCACCATCACGACCGTGCAGCCCGCTCCATTTATTTATCATCGACGACACTCACTGGGGGTGTGCAGACTCCAGGAGGGGCCCATTACGGCCCAAGCGAAATAATAAGTCATATCGTGGCATCAACTAGGACCTCGGCCTCATATCAATACCAATACAATACCGTTGTGGCGCGCAGCCCGATCCCATACTCAGTCCAGAATCACATAAGCTCCTCTGGCACAATAATATAGAAATATTCAGCCCAAACTTTATTAAAAATATTAATTAAGTGTTCGAGTTTGAGAAAAGGTGGCTGAGTTTGCAAAACATTATTAAATACTAGGAATGAGTTCAATAATATGTAAAAATGGTAAGAAACTAGTAATAGCAATACCTCAAGGATTCAATCAATTGGCACGAAGCCCAAATATAGCAATCAGCTCAAATTATAATGATAATAAGTGAATTTCAGTCAAATACGCAGCATCTACCGGGATGGACCAAGCCATAATCCCCAATGGTGCTCTACCCCACGCTCGCTATCCGGCATGCAAGTCACCTCAATATAGCACTACGATGTGCAAATCCAGGGTTTCAAACCCTCAGGACATCATTTACATCTATTACTCACCTTAAGCTGGCCAAAATCCTAGCTCGCTATGCCCTTGCCTCTCAAATCGACCTCCTCGCACGTCGAATCTGACCAAAACCACAACGAATATGTCACAATATGCCAATGGAACAATACCCAATCGAAAACAATCGAAAAATAACAAAAATCTCAAAATTAGCAAAACCCGAGCCCCGGGTCCACTTCTCGAAAATCAGAAAATTTTACATCGACGGGTTCCTTATCTCGGCCCGAGTATATACATATAAAGATTTTATCAAAATCGGAGTACAGATGACCCCACAAATCCCAGTTTTTGTTCTCTTAAGTTTCAAGCCCTAAACCACCGTTTTTGCCCAATAATTCCTTGAGTTTCAACTCTAATCCATGTATTTACACCATAAAATAGTGTTTTAAGTCCAAGAATCCATACCTTATCGAAACCCCTTGAAATCTCTCTTCTAAATCCCCCTCAATTCTCCATGTCCGAGTTAAAAATATGAAACCCTTCAAAAATTCGCGAAAATGAAATTAATAGCACTGCCCAGTCATTTCAGCATCTGCGGCTCCATGGTCGCATCTATTACACCGATTTTGCGGTCAACAACCCGCTTCTGCGATCAAAACCCCACATTTGCGGCTTCTGCTTCTACGGACCAAGCTCCGCATTTGCGGATCCCATCAAAATATCCAAACTCCACATTTGCGATCCTTTTTTTGCATCTGGAACTCCGCAGATGCGGTCACCTGTTCCGCACCTGCAATCCCTGCCACTTCTGCAACTCTCCCCTTGCTTCTGCGGTCATAGTTTCGCAGAAGAAAAAAATGCCAGAAGCAGCTGCAATTTTCTTAAGTTTCACAAACCAAAACTTCCCGTTAACCATCCGAAATCACCCCGAGGCCACCGGGACCTCAACCAAAAATACCAACACCTTGTATAACATCATTCAAACTTGTTCCAATCATTGAAACACCTCAAACAACACTAAAACCATCATTTCTCATCGAATTCAAGCCTAACTTCTTCAAAAACTTCCGAAATACGCATTTGATAAAAAACCTAACCAAATCACCTCCAAATGGTCTGAAATTTTGCACACACATCCCAAATCACCTAACGGAGCTACTGCAACTCTCGTAATTCCATTCCAACCCTCGGATAAAAATCTCATCTATAAACCGGAATTCGCCAAAATACTAACTTCACCAATTCAAGCCTAATTCTACACCGGACCTCCAAAATCATTTCCGATCACACTCCTAAGTCACAAATCATCCCCCTAAGTTAACCGAATCATCAGAAATCATATCCGAGCCCTCTAATGCATAAGTTGATATCCGGTTGACTTTTTCCAAAATAAACCTTCCTTAAAGAGACTAAGTGTCACATTTCCTTCTCAAACCAATCCAAATCAACTCGTTCACACAAGACTCTTATAATGAAGCATAAAGAAGCAGCAAATAGGGGAAACGGGGCAGTAACTCACGTGACGACGGGTTTGGTCGTCACATCCTTCCCAACTTAAACGAATGCTCATCCTCGAGTGAGTCAAGAAATATTCCTGAAGCCTAAAATAGGTGAGGGTATCAGCTCCGCATCTCCGGCTCGGTCTCCCAGGTAGCCTCCTCCATAGGATGACCTCTCCACTGCACTTTCACCAAAGCAACATCCTTTGACCTCAACTTCCTAACATAACAATCCAAAATAGCTGTTGGCTCTACTTCCTAATAGCCCGTTTGGCCAAGCTGATAAAATCAGCTTATTTTGAGAAGCATTTTTTTTCAAAAGAGCTTTTCTAAAAAATTACTTTTGGTGAGAAGCAGTTTTTGTTTGGCTAATTAGTTTGAAAAACACTTTTGAGCAGCAATTAGTGTTTGGCCAAGCCGTTAAAAACTGCTTCTAAGTGTATTTTTCTGAAAAGTGCTTCTAAAAAAAGTGCTTTTGGAGAGAAGCTACTTTTTTCTGCTTCTCCTCAAAAGCACTTTTTTTCCTTCTAGAAGCTTGGCCAAACACCTCAATTTTTGGCCAAAAGAGCTTTTGGTCAAAAAAAGTACTTTTGGCCAAAAAAAATCTTGGCCAGACAGGCTATAAGTCAAGTCACCCTCCAGCTGAACTGTACTGAAATCTAGAACATGGGACGGGTCTCCAATATACTTTTGGAGCATAGAAACATGAAAAACTGGATGCACACCCGACAAGCTAGGTGGCAAGGCAAGCTCATAAGCCACCTCCCCAATTCTCCTAAGTACTTAAAAGGCCCAATGAACCGCGGACTCAGTTTCCCTTTCTTTCCGAATCTCATGACAACCTTTGTGGGTGAAACCTTCAGCAAGACCTTCTCACCAATCATATAGGATACATCTCGGACCTTCCTGTCCGCATAACTCTTCTGCATCGACTGCGCTGTATGGAGTCTCTCCTGAATCACCTTCACCTTCTCCAATGCATCCTGAACCAAATATGTCCCCAATAATCTAGCCTCACCGGGCTCGAACCAACCAACTGGAGATCTACACCGTCTCCCATACAAGGCCTTATACGGTGCCATCTAAATGATGGACTGATAGCTGTTATTGTTGGAAAACTCTGCAAGCGGTATAAACTGATCCCATGACCCTCCAAATCAATAACATAGGTGCGTAGCATATCCTCCAATATCTGAATATTGCGCTCGGACTATCCGTCCGTCTAAGGGTGAAAGGATTTTCTCAACTACATCTGGGTACCCAACTCTCGCTGAACTGTGTGCCAAAACTGAGAGGTGAACTGAGTGCCGCTATCTGATATGATGGAAACTGGGACACCATGCAACCGAACAATCTCTCGAGTATTAATCTCTGCTAGCCGCTCTGAAGAATAAGTAGTACAAATCGGAATGAAGTGCGCGGACTTGGTCAACCTATCTACAATCACCCAAATAGCATCAAACTTTTTCAAAGTCCGAGGGAGTCCGGCAACGAAATCCATCTGCTGGTGCAAGCCACCCAGTCTCTGATGCTCATACTTCACCTGCTGACAATTAAGACACTGGGCTACATACTCCACAATATCTTTCTTCATCCTCCACCACCAATAGTGTTGTCTAAGATCCCGATATGTCTTCGCGGCTCCCAGATGAATGGAATACCGCGAGCTATGGTCCACCTCCAATATCAACTCCTGAAGCCCATCCATATTGGGCACGCAAATCCGGCCCTGCATCCTCAATACACCATCGTCTCCAATGGTCACATCCACGGCATCATCATGCTGAACCCTATCCTTAAGGACAAGCAAATGCAGATCCTCATACTGACACTCTCTGATGTGGTCATACAAGGAAGACCGAGAAACCACACATGCTAACACCCGACTGGGTTCTGAAATATCTAGTCTCACAAACTGATTAGCCAAGGCTTGAACATCAACTACAAGTGGCCTCTCCTCAGCTGGAATGTACGCCAAAGTCCCCATACTCACCGCCTTTCGGCTCAAAGCATCGGCCACTACCTTGGCCTTCCCTGGGTGATACAGAATAGTAGTGGCATAATCCTTTAGCAACTTTAGCCATCTCCGCTGCTTCAAATTAAGATCCTTTTGCTTAAACAAATGTCGAAGACTGCGATGATCGGTGAATACCTCACAAGATACATCGTAAAAGTAATGCCTCCAAATCTTCAATGCATAGACTATAGCAGCTAACTCCAAATCATGAATGGGGTAGTTCTGCTCATGGGGTTTCAACTGACGAGAAGCATAAGCGATAACTCTACCCTCATGCATCAATACATAACCAATCCCAACTCGTGAAGCATCACAATATACCGTATAAGAATCTGAAGCTAACGGCAAAACCAATACTGGTGTTATGGTCAAAGATGTCTTGAGCTTCTGAAAGCTCTCCTCACACTCGTCCGACCATACAAATGAAACACCCTTCTGAGTCAACTTGGTCAAGGGCGATGCAATAGAAGAAAAACCCTGAACAAACCAGTGATAATGGCCTGCCAACCCAAGGAAACATGAATCTTTATGGCTGAGGACGGTCTAGGCCAACTCTGCACCGCCTCTATCTTCTTCGGGTCAACCTGAATCCTTTCGCTGGACACCACGTGTCCCATGAAAGCCACTGAGCTGAGCCAAAACTCACAGTTAGAGAACTTTGCATAAAGTTTCTCCTCCTTCAATCTCTGCAATATAACTCACAAATGATGCATGTGCTCCTCCTGACTACGTGAGTATGCCAGGATATCGTCAATGAACATGATGACAAATGAATCTAAATAAGGCTAAAATACACTATTCATCAGATGCATGAACGTTGTTGGGGCATTGGTCAGCCTGAAAGACATGACAAGAAACTCATAGTGACCATATCTAGTCCTGAAAGCAGTCTTTGGAAGATATGAATCCCTGATCTTCAACTGGTGATAACCCGAACGGAGATCAATCTTGGAAAACACCCTCGCTCCCTGAAGCTGGTCAAACAAATCATCAATGCGAGGCAAGGGATACTTGTTCTTCACTACTACTTTGTTCAATTGACTATAATCGATACACATTCTCATTGTGCCATCCTTCTTCTTCACAAATAGATCTGGCGCACCCCAAGGTGACACACTAGGCCGTATTAACCCCTTATCTAGGAGTTCCTGAAGCTGCTCCTTCAACTCATTCAACTCTACTGGTGCCATACGATACGACGGAATAAAGATGGGCTGAGTTCCTGGCACCAGGTCAATACAAAAATCAATATCCTTGTCTAGCGGCATCCCTGACAGGTCTGCAGGAAACACATCGGGAAAATCCCTCACAACTGGAACAGAATCAATGCTAGGAGTCTCAACTCCCACATCCCTCACAAATTCCAAATAGGAAAGACAACCCTTCCCAACCATACGCTAGGCCTTCAAGAAAGAAATAACTCTACTAGTAACATAATCAATCACACCAGGCCACTCGATCCGCGATACACCTGGCATAGCCAAAGTGACTATCTTAGCATGACAGTCTAGAATAGTATGACACGGAGATAACCAATCCATGCCCAAAATAATGTCGAAGTGCACCATGCTCAATAGAAATAAATCAACTCGGGTCTCCAGACCCCTAATAATCACAACACATGATCCGTACACACAGTCCAAAATAACAGTATCGACCACTAGGGTAGACACGTGAACAGGTAGAGATAGAGACTCCCGGGGCATACCCAAATAACGAGCAAAATATGAAGACACATATGAATAGGTAGAACCGGGATGAAATAATACTGAGGCATCTCTGTGGTAGACTAAAACAATACATGTAATGACAGCATCTGAAGCAATAGCATCTGGACTGCCCGGTATAGCATAGAAATGAGCCTAGACACCGCCTGATCGATCTCCACCTCTGGGATGAACCCTGGCTGCCTGATCTCCACCCCTAGCTGGCTGGGCAGGTGATGAAGTAACTGGAGCAGAAGTCTAGGGATGACCCCTCTACTAATGTTGTCTGCCATGAAGTCGAGGGCACTGCCTCCTCAAGTGACCAAACTCTCCACACTCAGAACAGTTGCCTAATGCTAGAGATGGGAACTGAAGGGAACCCCTCGCACCGGAGTGACTAGCAGATGCACTCGGTGTAGAAGAACCCTGAGCTGATGGGGCATGAGATGAACTCTGAGCTGGGAGAGTGCTGAGTGAAGACTGACCATGCTGGGACCCATAATGACCATGGCTTGAAGATCCCCAACGATACTTTGGACAGGCAGATAGAGTAGGCCTGAAAGAATGACCTCTACCCTGCTGGAACTGGCCCCTCGAAGGAGCACCACTGTAACTGCCTGATCCACGAGGGCTCTTGGCCACCCTCTCCTCTTGCTCTCCACAGCAAACTGACTCGATCTCACGAGCGATATCCACCACCTCCTCAAACGTAGGACCCAATTCTCTCTCTCTAGTCATCAGAATATGGAGATGATAGTTAAGTCCATCCAAAAATCTCCTAATCCTCTCACGATCTGACGAAACCATCCAAATAGCATGACGGGCCAACTATGAAAACCTCATCTCGTACTGAGTCACTATCATATCCCCCTGTGTCAACCACTCAAACTGCCTATGCAGCTCGTCTCTGCGGGACTGAGGTACACTCTTCTCCAGAAAAAGAGTGGAGAGCTGCTGCAAAGTCAGTGGTGCTGCACCGACAGACCTACACCTCTCAAAGTCCTCCCACCAAGTAAGAGAAGCCCCTGTGAACTGAAACGTAGTAAATTCCACACCACTCGACCCAAGGATCCCTACCTTACAGAGCATACACTGACATCTATCAAGAAAACCCGGGGCATCCTCGCACTCAGCACCATTGAATGTCGGAGGCTGGAGCCTCCCAAACCTCTCGAGATGACGCTGCTCATCGTCTGGCATAGCTGGAACCACGAAGCCCTGAACTGGTGAAACTTGCTGAGTTGGAGGTGCCTCTGGTGTCTATAGTCACTGCACCACCTGCTCAGGTGTGCGAGCAGCGGGGGTCTGATTGCCTCCCCCGACCTGTGAAGTAGCTGTTGCTACTGTGGTGGCTGAAACTGCCTGAGCCAGGCCAGTATAGATTGATAATATCTATGCCAAGGTCTTTTGAAGACCCTAAATCACGATAGGTACAGCTGGTGCCTGAACAGGTGCTACCGGAATATCCACAGTTGGAGCCTGATCCTGAGCTGG
Source organism: Nicotiana glauca (assembly GCA_026770625.1). NCBI lineage: Eukaryota > Viridiplantae > Streptophyta > Magnoliopsida > Solanales > Solanaceae > Nicotiana > Nicotiana glauca. The sequence continues at coordinate 21,891 of MU767576.1, read as the reverse complement.
GGCAACTGGTGAATCAGCAGGTGCTGCCCCGGCTGCACTACCTCTGCCACGACCACGACCGTGTCCATGGCCTCTGGCGGACTCTGTAGGTGGCACTAGTGGTCGTCCGCCACGTCTGGCAGCTCATGTCCTCACCATCTGTGAGAATAGAATAATAGAAGTTCAGTTCTCGGTTCAACAAAACCGCACGATAAGAGTTTCAAGAATGTGAAGTTTTTCTAAAGGTTCGGCAGCCTCCCGAGGAAAGTACAGATGTCTCCGTACCGATCCATGAGACTCTAATAACCGGCTCATGACTCGCGAGACCAAGTAACCTAGGATCTGATACCAACTTGTCACGACCCCAACCCCGATCGTGATAGTGCCCAAAATACTGCTAGGCAAGCCCGACCAATTTAATAACCTTCACCATTTTTATACACTTCATAAATTAATTAACGTGGATAAATTACTAAGTCATAATACTGAAAATCTTAAATAACTTTAAAACATGCGGAATCCCAATTATAAAACAACTACACATCCCGAAGAATCTGGTGTCACAAGTATGATCCTCCAATACATGAGTATCAACCTACTACATATCGTTCTCTAGAAATTCTGAAATAAAGCAATAAGATAGAAGGAAGATCAGGACTGCGGACATCAAATGCAACTACCTTGATACTCCCGGATAAGTGGCTAGGTAGAGAGATCCTTACACAGCCTCAGATGTACCTAGCTCTGCACGCAAGGTGCAGGGAGTAATGTGAGTACTCCAACCCAGTGAGTAATAAACATAAATAAAGGCTGAGAATAAGAAATCTTGAATAGGCAGAAAGTAATTCTACAAATACAGCAAATTAACCCAAGTAGTATAAAGTTAGTAAACCAATGAAAACAATTTTGAAAATATCACAACAGATAAATAAGTAAATAATACTCAAATATGAAATGCAACACATAGTCCGGGTACTCCCTAGTACCTGCTGCGGCGTGCAGCCCGCTCCATTTATTTATGATCGACGGCACTCACTGGGGGTGTGCAGACTCTGGGAAGGGCCCCTTACGGCCCAAGCGCAATAATAAGCCATCTCGTGGCATCAACTAGGCCATCGTCCTCATATCAATATCAATACAATACAACTGCGGCGCGCAACCAGATCCCATACCCACTCCAGAATCACATAAGCCCCTTGGGCACAATAATACAGAAATATTCAGCCTAAACTTCATTAAAAATATTAATTAAGTTTTCAAGTTTGAGAAAAGGTGGCTGAGTTTGCAAAATAGTATTAAATACTAGGATTGAGTTCAATAACATGTAAAAATGGTAAGACTCTAGTAATAGCAATCCCTGAAGGATTCAATCAATTGGCACGAAGCCCAAATATAGCAATTAGCTCAAATGATAATGATAATAAGTGAATTTCAGTCAAATACGCAGTATATTCATCTACCAGGACGGACAAAGTCACAATCCCCAACGGTGCTCTACCTCACGCTTGCTATCCGGCGTGAAAGTCACCTCAATATAGCACTACGATTTGCAAATCTAGGGTTTCAATCCCTTAGGTCATCATTTACATCTATTACTCACCTCAAGTCGGCCAAAATCCTAGCTCGCTATGCCCTTGCCTTTCAAATTGACCTCCTCGCGTGTCAAATCTGACCAAAACCACAACGAATACGTCACAATATGCCAATGGAATAATACCCAATCGAAAATAATAGAAAAATAGCAAAAATCTTGAAATGAGCAAAACCCGAGCCCACTTCTCAAAAATCAGATAATTTTACATCAACGGGTAACTTATCTCTCCACGAGACTATACATATAATTACCAAAATCGGAGTCCAAATGACCCCATAAATCCCAATTTTTGTTCTCTTAAGTTTCAAGCCCTAAACTACCATTTTTTCCCATTAATTACTTGAGTTTTTAGCTCTAATCCATGTATTTACACCATAAAATAGTGTTTTAAGTCCAAGAATCCATACCTTATCGAAACCCCTTGAAATCTCTCTTCTAAATCCCCCTCAATTCTCCATGTCCGAGTCAAAAATATGAAACCCTTCAAAAATTCGCGAAAATGAAATTAATAGCACTGCCCAGTCATTTCAGCATCTGCGGCTCCATGGTCGCATCTGTTACACCGCTTTTGCGGTTAACAACCCGCTTCTGCGATCAAAACCCCACATCTGCGGCTTCTGCTTCTACGGACCAAGCTCCGCATTTGCGGATCCCATCAAAATATCCAAACTCCGCATTTGCGATCCTTTTTTCGCATCTGCAACTCCGTAGATGCGGTCACCAGTTCTGCACCTGCAATCCCTGCCACTTCTGCAGTTCTCCCCTTGCTTCTGCGGTCACAGTTTCGCAGAAGAAAAAAATACCAGAAGCGGCTACAATTTTCTTAAGTTTCACAAACCAAAACTTCCCGTTAACCATCCGAAATCACCCCGAGGCCACCGGGACCTCAACCAAAAATACCAAAACCTTGTATAACATCATTCAAACTTGTTCCAATCATTGAAACACCTCAAACAACACTAAAACCATCATTTCTCATCGAATTCAAGCCTAACTTCTTCAAAAACTTCCGAAATACGCATTTGATCAAAAACCTAACCAAATCACCTCCAAATGGTCTGAAATTTTGCACACGCATCCCAAATCACCTAATGGAGCTACTGTAACTCTTGTAATTCCATTCCAACCCTCGGATAAAAATCTCACCTAAAAACCGGAATTTGCCAAAATACTAACTTCGCCAATTCAAGCCTTATTCTACACCTGACCTCCAAAATCATTTCCGATAACACTCCTAACTCAAAAATCATCCCCCAAAGCTAACCAAATCATCAAAAATCATATCTTTGCCCTCTAATGCATAAGCCGACATCCAGTTGACTTTTTCCAAAACAAACCTTCCTTAAAGAGACTAAGTGTCTCATTTCCTTCTAAAACCAATCCAGATCAACTCGTTCACAAAAATATCTTATAATGAAGCAAAAAGAAGTAGTAAATGGGGGAAACGGGGTGGAAACTCACGTGAAGGTTGGTCGGGTCATCACAATTTGTCTTTGTTGTGCTCACATGTTTCCTTTCTATCACGTATGTTCTTGTGTGTTTCTATATTTTTTGTTTTCCTACTATGTTTCTATACCATTCTCACATGTTTATCTCACTATGTTTTCCTATATGCTCTTTTGCTATACTTTTCAGTGTTCTTGTGTTCTCCTACAGTATTTGTTTCATTAAATTCTTAGGTCTCTTTGTTTGCCTTCCGCTGAACCATGTTGAGACCTTCTTTAAACATGTTTCTTCTACTATCATGTTGTTTACTCATTGTGCTTTAAGCTAGTTCCTTCACTCTATTTGCTTTGAATTTTCTATTATATTTTCTTGTCTTCTCATGAGATTCTGAAAAGAGATCTCTAAGCCTTTTGCTTCCCTACCTCTGTATTTGATTCAAGGTGGAAACCCTAGAATTTGTGGGTTCTGCCGAGGTTTGATCCTGTGATTGAATTAGGTTTTATTTCAAAACCCGTGACTCTTTTAGGTTAGCTTCTGAGCCTTTGAACTAAGTCTGAACTTCTTTGTTTGAGTACAATTCTGAACTTTTATTTTTATTTTTTCTACACTAGGCTCTTCTACTGATTGGCATGACAGTTCTTTCATGTTTAAACGTGTCTACCTGTTTTTATATGTGATGAACCTTTCTTCCAAAGTATTTTCCAACTTGTGATTGATTCAAAATCCCTTTTGATAGATCTAATTGATTGTTACTGATTTTCCTTAAATTAAAATCTTTCCCTCTTTCTGACTTGGTTCATTCAACAAGATTTTTGACTCATGATTGCTTGGCTGTCAATTGATTTTCTTTCCTTAATTTGCACAACCGTGTACTGTCAAGACTTTGTCCTTAAATAAACCTCTATGTATTTACTCCTCTTTTAGTGTTTTGAAAAAGGTTTGATTATTATCTTTCCTTAATTAGGTTTGCCCGTTTGAAATCAAAATCCCTTAATTAAAGGGAAACCTTGTGTAAGTGATTTTCAAACTATTCTCTTACCTGTTTCTGCTTACTTTCTACACTATAAATACATGAATTTCTTTAATACAACAAACACGATTGAACACACTTAAAAAACTACACAATCACAATTCTCTTCTGAACTTATACTTAGAGTATTCTTGCTTCTTGTCTGCACTTTGGCTTTTTCAAGGCTACTGCTTCTCTTTACTTGTCTCTTCGAAACTGGTATATACCAACTTAATTTTCAGCATCACCCCAATGTGTTTATTTATAGTCCTTGTATCAATGTCTACTTTCTTTTCTTTGTAAAGTTTAATCATCTGACTTAAAGTGCCTATATGCTACTGCCTGCTTCTCTTCCTTGCGAACAACTGCTCCCTATGCCATTACCCCCTATGTGTTTGTGAGTGGGGACTTAGGGCATGAGAACAAGAATTGGTGTCCATGACCTAAGTTTTTGACCCTCTAACCTCTATGTGGGATGGAAGGTGTGCCAGTATGTCTCATTGCTGGGTATGCCCATTTGCCTGCTCTTTCCTTGCATCATGCTTCTAGTATGAATCCCTATACCCCACTCCCCTATGTGTGTTGAGTTAAGGTATAGCCTGGCAGCATCCAAATTGCTGTCCAGGGCTAAACTTGACCTTCAAGAGGTCCTAACTCTCTAATTTTAAAAGTTGACAGGCTGGTCAGGGGTGTGCCAGCATCCCAATTGCTGGGCATGACCACCAACCTGCCATGGCCTTTCCTAATTCCCCTCTATTGCACTTACACTTACTTCTAGCCTCTAAGTTCTG
>MU767561.1:2549-19103 GCA_026770625.1 Nicotiana glauca | reverse complement strand
GGGGGGGTTCTAAGGGGGATAGGGTTTGTTTGGTTACTTATATATGGGACGGGAGATTGAATCTGGGCCATTTGATCAGATGATATCAACGGCTCAGATCAATTCATTTAGAGAAAATAGGGTCGTTTTGATCGGCTGGGTGTTAGGACGGTTTATGGGTCGGGTTTAACGGGTTATGGGGCAATATTTCGATCGTTGGATCGATTTAATCCAATGGCTTGGATCAAATGGAACCAAACGACATCGTTTGGTGGGGTGTAAGGATGGGTTGGATTGGGGACAGGTCTGGGCCGGTTTTGGGTGTGGATTTGGCCAATTGGGCCAGGGGAATTTGGCCCAATTTCAGTTCCTTTCTCTTTTTATTAATTTTTCTTTTATTTTCTTCCTAAATTAATTTCAACATTAAAACCAAAAATCCTAACTCAATTTATAAAACTAAAATTGACTTAAAAATACTAATCCACTTTAAATAATATTTATCACAAGTAATTAAATACTAAAAATAAAATAATCACACAATTCTACATTAAACACTTTAAAAATGCAAAATACGTTATTTTTTTTTATTCTTTCATTTTTTGTAAAATAAGTAATTTATTATTCGACTCAAAAATTATAAAATTAAATCATAAATGCAAATGCAACCAATTTTTTTGTATTTTTTATTTATTTAAACAAATAAACTTGCACGGATAAAAATGTAAATAATGACAGAAAAACACCACAAAAATTCAAAAAATTGCACACAATAAAACAAACAATTTTTGTTTTGATCTTGTGGGAATAGTTCATGTGAGGCAAAAATCACATGCTCACACCTGCCCCTCTTTGCCCTTAAACACGAAGAGTTTTCGTGCAAAGACAAAGTGAGCGGATACGAGCGATTTTTGCCCGTTTTGAATACTCTGTCTGAAGCATTTTTGAAATATTTGACCGAACCTCTGCTTCCAAGGTTTCCTACATATCCTTGGCTAAAAAGGAATCAAGTCAATATAGTTCGGGAAATTTCGATAGCTGGGACTACCATGAAGCTGGGTCTACTGTTGTTGTTGCTGCTGTTACTTGCTGACCCCTTATTACATCATGCTAAAAGAAAAATAAAGAAGCTAGACTAGGCTATGAATTACAAAGACTTATTTTCAAGCTTGTTCTGCGACCGTTGTTGCCTTGTCGCCTTATATTTCCCTACAACAATCCTTTTGTTGCTGTCTTGCGCCGACTTCTTGACTTGAATTGTATTCCTCCGCTCTCCAGGTGGGTACTTAATTGTTAATCCTTTAAACGTCTTTATCTAATCATCATTGTCTTCCTCTATTCTCCAGGCGAGCTCCTGACTTCAAAACTTGAAAGGTACGCCCCTGTTTTCCAGGTGGGTTCCTGACTTCAAAACTTAAAAGGTACACCTCTGTTCTCCAGGCAGGCTCCTGACTTCAAAACTAAAAAATGTATACCTCTGCTCTCCAGGCGGGCTCCTGACTTCAAAACTTGAATTGTATACCTCTGTTCTCCAGGCGGGCTCTTGACTTCAAAATTTAAATGGTACGCCTCTGTTCTCCAGGCGGGCTCCTGACTTCAAAACTTGAAAGGTGCGCCTCTATTCTCCAGGCGGGCTCCTGACTTCAGAATTTTAAAAGGAGCGCCTCTGTTCTCCAGGCGGGCTCCTGACTTCAAAACTTAAAAATGTACACATTTGTTCTCCAGGCGGGCTCCTGACTTCAAAACTTAAAAATGTACACCTCTGTTCTCCAGGCGGGCTCCTGACTTCAGAATTTTAAAAGGTACGCCTCTGTTCTCTAGGCGGGCTCCTGACTTCAAAATTTGAAAGGTACGCCTCTGTTCTCCAGGCGGGCTCCTGGCTTCAGAATTTTAAAAGGTGTGCCTCTATTCTCCAAGCGGGCTCTTGACTTCAAAACATAAAAATGTGCACCTCTGTTCTCCAGGAGGGCTCCTGACTTCAAAACTTAAAAATGTATACCTTTGTTCTCTAGGCGGGCTCCTGACTTCAAAATTTAAAAGGTACGCCTCTGTTCTCCAGGCGGGCTCCTGACTTCAAAACTTGAAAGGTGCGCCTCTGTTCTCCAGGCAAGCTCCTGACTTCAGAATTTTAAAAGATGCGCCTCTGTTCTCCAGGCGGGCTCCTGGCTTCAAAACTTAAAAATGTACACCTCTGTTCTCCAGGCGGGCTCCTGACTTCAAAATTTAAGTGTCGCCTCCGTTCTCTAGGCGGGCTCCTGACTTCTATAATAATTCGCAAAACAAAGAAACCTTTTTGCCCCAGTTTGATAACTGGGTGTAACTGTGAGTGGCAATTGAATTATATTAATAATGATACTTTAAAAGCTATACCCCATTATCCAGGTGGGTCCTAAAAACTTCTGGTAAATCGCACCTGTTTAATATTCCATTATACTTTGTTAATATTTAACCTCTTGTTTTTCCATTCTCTCTTTTTCCAAAATAATCTTATGTTGTATGCCATTATCCAAGAGGGTCCTGAAACCTTTCAACTCTTATCTTAGGCGTGACAACTTGCATGTTTAAATTAAACTTCCTCACAACATTCCTTATCCTAATTCCTGTTACTACCGGAAATCTTAAAGCTTAGCCCAATTGTCCAGGAGGGTCCTGAAAACATCCCCATTCAGATCGGGGTAAAAAGGTGGAAAAAGATGGTGTTTCTTCTTGGGGGAAAATGTGGAAAAAGATGATGTTTTCTTTGAGTGGTTTTGTGTTAAAATTTGCTTCTTGTGCTTATTTTAAAATAAATCCCATTTTCCAAGAGGGTCCTGAGGATTTAGTTAAACAAACCTGTCCGGTACTTACTTTTCCTTGTGGCATGTTTCTCCACTATCAACAACATTTGCCATACTTGTTTCAAATCAAAAAAAATCTTGTCAGTTTAAAATGTGTTACTGGTTGTGATACTCTTGCTGGGGATGGTTTTCCCCTCACTCCTTTCCGTGTTCTACTTCGTTCAACTGCCTTGAATTTGGTCGAAAATTTTTGACCTTCTGACTACTCCTTATCCACAAATTTCAATCTGTTGTTTTCCACTTCTAACCTTCTTATCTGAAACTTTCTAACTATTGCCTTTCCCTTTTTGATTTTCATCCGATCCCATATTTTCAAGGAATCTCCATCACTTTATCATTTGGTTTAGCAATGACGTTTATTACGTCCCATCACCTTTTTTTCGGCATATCCTAGCCCCACTTTGCTTTGCACCACTTTGGAATCTAGCAATAAACTCTGAAAATCCTTCTTATTTGTTAAAATTAAACTATTATTGGAAAAGTCTTATCCAAAAGAAATGAAATACGATGAATTCAAAAGATGAAAAATAAAGAAGAAGATCTTCTTCTCGAAGATTGTTTGAGAAAGAAAAAGACTTATCTGAATGGGATAACTGACCCCAATGATCATGTTGTGCATTTCGGATTAATCAACCCAGCCTATTCAATCAATCAATTTCCCAATTGTCTTGCTTCATGCCTCAAAATTTTCCCCAACCAACTCTTTTTGTCGAATCCCCATTTTCGTTCAACTTGATGCCTTGACAGATCTTTTGCCGTAACCTCACTTTATTTGTCCCTTTCTCAATTCCCTGTCGCCTCATGGTGCATGTGAAGGTTTTCACCAATAAGACTGTCTCATTTTTTTGGACTTCTTTCAGCTTACATCGCCTTACAGTGCCCTTGCGGGTTTTCACTAATAAGACTCTCTCATTTTTTCATTTTTCTTGCTTAAAACCGGAGTATTGCCCATGGTATGAATTATTTTTACTTTCTTGACTTGGCACCTCTCGAAGACTGATCGGGAGGTCTTTCTTTGGACCGTAATGTGGGTTTTTGGATAGGGTTATAAAGAAAGGGTATCAAAGGCTCAAAACAATTCAACATGGGTTCAAAATTACAACTTTCGGAACTAGATTTCTCACAACAACCACAACTTCTGCCCCAGTTTCTTTCTTGGGGACTTTTGGATTTTGATTTTGGTATGGCTGAACCTCAGAGAGAGGCTGCCTACGTATCCTTTCGGAATCAAGTCAAATGTAGTTCATCTCTTCTTCCTTGTTGTTACATTTTTTCTTTTTATTTATTATTATTTTTCTTTTCTATTTTTCTTTTTCTTTACCTTTTCTTTTCTTTCTTCTCGTTTCCTTACTTTTTGGCTACTGGTTCCAGAAGAGGGGTACGAAATAAAATAAATAAGAAACTCAAAAGGGTGAACAAAGGGTAAAATGTTTAGATAGCAGAACAAATTGCCTTCGTCATTTCAACCTTCGAGATAATGCCAAGTACAAACAATCAATGATTATGTTAAAGAAATCATACATAATATCTCTTGACTGCATCAGAATTGATAGCCATATCTATGCATTTTTCTTTAATATCTGTTAAACATAAAGCGCCATTGGACAATACTCTGCTTACAATGAACGGTCCTTGCCAGTTCGGGGTGAACTTGACCTTTGCTTCAACCTGATGTGGAAGGATCCGTTTCAACCCTTGCTGCCTTACTTCAAACTTCCAGGGATGCACCTTTTTGTTATATGCTCTTGCCATCCTCTTTTGATACAATTGGCCATGACATACTGCTACCAATCATTTTTCATCAATTAAACTCAATCGCTCTAAATTGGTTTTGGCCCACTTATCATCATCAATCTCAGCCTCGACGACAATTCGAAGGGACGGGATTTCAACTTCCGCAGGGATTACTGCTTCAGTGCCATATACCAACAGATAAGGAGTTGCACCTACTGAAGTACGAACAGTAGTGCGATAGCTCAACAACGCAAATGGTAACTTTTCATGCCACTACCTAGAACTTTCTACCCATTTCCTCAATATCTTCTTTATATTCTTGTTGGATGCTTCAACTGCTCCATTCGCCTTGGGACGATATGGGGTGGAATTGTGATGCGTAATCTTAAACTGCTGACATACTTCTTTCATCAAATTTCTGTTAAGATTAGCACCATTATCTGTAATGATTACCTTTGGGATTCCAAATCGACAGATGATATTTGAGTGTACAAAATCAACCATTGCCTTCTTGGTTACAGACTTGAAAGTTTTGGCCTCAACCCATTTGGTAAAGTAATCGATGGGCACTAGACTGAATCTATGCCCGTTGGATGCTGATGGATCAATGGGCCCAATGACATCTATGCCCCAAGTAACGAAGGGTCATGGTGCTGGCATTGTGTGCAATTCCGATGGTGGAGAATGAATCAAATCTCCGTATATCTGGCATTGATGATATTTGCGCACAAAGCTGATACAATCTCGATCCATAGTGAGCCAATAATACCCTGCTCGAAGGATCTACTTCGCCAATACATATCCGCTCATGTGCGGTCCGCAAACTCCAGAATGTACTTCCGCCATGACTGTCGTAGCTTGTTTAGTATCTACGCATCTTAACAATCCAAGATCGGGTGTTCTTTTATACAACACTCCTCCACTAAGGAAAAATCCATTTGCCAACCGTCGAATTGCTCTCTTTTGATCTCCTATGGCCTGCAGGTATATTCCCATCCTGATGTACTCCTTGACATCATGGAACCATGGTTCGCCATCAAGTTCCTCCTCTATCATGTTACTGTAAGCATGCTGATCACAGACTTGAATATGCAATGGGTCAACATGAATTTTATCGGGATGGTGCAACATTGCGGCCAAGGTAGCCAAAGCATCAACAACCTCATTATGCACTCTTGGGATATGCCTAAACTCCACTAATCGAAACTGTTGACAAAGATCATGCAAACATTGTTGATACAGTATGAGCTTCAAATCCCGTGTTTCCCATTCTCCTTGTATTTGATGTACCAAGAGGTCTGAGTCCCCCAAGACCAAAACATCCTGGACATCCATGTCCGCAGTTAACCACAAACCCAAAATGCATGCCTCATATTCAGCCATGTTGTGGGTACAATAGAAACGAAGTTGAGCCGTAACAGGGTAATGGTGCCCTGTTTCAGAAATAAGTACCGCTCCTATTCCAACTCCTTTCATATTTGCAGCCCCATTGAAGAAAAGTTTCAATCCTGGTTCTTCAGTCAATTCCAGCTTGTCGATATGTATCACTTCTTCATCGGGAAAATACGTCTTCAATGGCTCGTATTCTTCATCGACCGGATTCTCAGCCAAGTGATCAGCCAGTGCTTGGGCTTTCATTGCAGTCCTCGTTACATAGACGATGTCAAACTCCGTGAGTAATATTTTCTACTTCGCTAGTCTCCCCGTGGGCATAGGTTTTTGAAAAATATACTTTAACGGATCCAAGCGTGAAATGAGGTAAGTAGTATAGGATGACAGATAATGCTTCAATTTATGTGCCACCCAAGTTAAGGCGCAACATGTCCTCTCAAGATGAGTGTACTTAACCTCATAAGCCGTAAACTTCTTGCTGAGATAATAGATGGCTTGCTCTTTCCTGCCAGTGATGTCATGCTGCCCCAGTACGCAACCAAATGAATTTTCCAGGACTGTTAAATAAAGAATCAACGGTCTCCCTTGTTCAGGTGGAACCAACACAAGTGGGTTTTATAAATACCCTTTTATTTTGTCAAACGCCTCCTGACATTCCTCAGTCCAATTGACTGCAGCATCCTTCTTCAGTAGCTTGAAGAGAGGCTCACAGGTTGTCGTGAGCTGAGCAATAAACCTGCTGATGTAATTCAACCTTCCCAACAGACTCATTACTTCGGTCTTATTCTTCGGAGGTGATAATTCCTGGATGGCCTTTATCTTTGACGGATCCAACTCAATACCTCGCCGGCTGACTATGAATGCCAGTAGCTTTCCGGATGGAAACCCAAATGCACACTTGGCAGGGTTAAGTTTAATGTCGTACCTGCAAAGCCTCTGAAAGAACTTCCTCAAATTTGTGACGTGGTCGGCCTGCTGCTTTGACTTAATGATCACATCATCTCCGTACACCTCAATCTCTTTATGGATCATATCATGGAATACAATGGTCATTGCTCGCATGTATGTTGCCCTAGCGTTCTTCAGACCAAATGGCATTACCCTGTAGCAATAAGTTCCCCATGGCGTGATGAATACCATTTTCTCTGCATCTTCTTCATCCATCAAAATCTGATGATACCCAGCATAGCAATCCACAAAAGATCCGATCTCATGTTTGGCACAATTATCGATCAAAATGTGGATGTTGGGTAACGGAAAGTTATCTTTTGGGCTTTCTTTGTTCAGATTGCGATAATCAACGCACACCCTGATTTTTCCATCCTTCTTCGGCACTGGCACCACATTAGCCAACCAATCAGGATATCGAGTGACCCGAATAAACCTTGCATCCAACTGTTTGGTTATCTCTTCCTTAATCTTCACACTCATATCAGTTTTGAATTTCCTCAATTTTTGCTTGACATGAGGGAATGCCGGGTCAATGGGCAATTTGTGAACCACTAAATTGGTGCTTAAACCCGGCATGTCGTCATATGACCATGCAAAAACGTCTTTGAATTCAATAAGTGTTTTGATTAATTCTTCCCTGATATTCGGCTCAATATGGACGCTTATTTTAGTTTCCTTGATGTTATCTGCGTCCCCTAGATTAATGGCTTCTGTATCGTTTAAGTTAGTCCTGGGTTTTTCTTCGAATTGACTTAGTTCCCTACTAATCTCTTCTAAGGCTTCATCCTCATCGTATTCCAACTCATAATCTATTTGTTGCACTATTATTTCGGAGTCAGATTGATTTTCTAGACTGGGTCGAGGATTCCTTATGCACGCCATGTCATTAAGGCAAGTATAAAGAGAACTGTATAGAAAAGAGAAAAAAAAACAAAATTAAAACAAAGAATGAAGAATAAGCTTTTCATTTTATTGAAATATAGGATAATAAGGTTTTGCACACTTGGACCGACTAAAAATAGAAATCTGGATTACAACCCTGGAATAATCCAGACAAACGAGAAGGAACATCAGAGCGCACTACCAAGACTCCTTCCGAATGGGGAGAGAAGTAGCCCTCCAATTTATGAGCTTTGCCTTTGGTCCCACAAACTGCATATCTGCCTTGCTTGACCCTTCCCCAGCTTCTACCATGTTAACCTCAGAAAATAACCTTTCGAACCGTTTATCCAAATCTCCATCAGCACCAATCAGTGACCCGAAAACGTTTGGCATCAGCTGCTTTCTACTACCCGACTTGACTAAAGATCTGGACAGACACGGGATTGGCTTTGGCAAGGCCTATGCCTTCTTCTTCATTTTGCGGGCTTGTCTCACATCTGCCGCGGTGGGCTTAAATCCCAAACTGAAAGTATCCAAATTCTTTGGAATAGAAACTGGTTGCACGATGCCTTGGAGATCAGCACCCAAACCTTTACCCGGTATGAAACCATTCTTTAACATTTCGGAAGCCACCATGACAGTTATGGTCGTTACTCTAGGAACTGGGATGCTTTTCCCTTCTGGGACCTTTTCTACTGGTACTGTGTCAGAGACTTGATATACCCACAGTCCCTGGTCGTCTTCCACTTCGATGAAGGGTACAATGGCATCACCCAAGGCACACATATTATCTTCACCGTGCACTACAATCTCCTATCTGTCCCACTCGAATTTAACCATTTGATCTAACGAAGATGGCACTGCTTTTGCGGCATGGATCCAGGGTCGGCCGAACAAAAGGCTATAAGAGACTGCCACATCTAGCACTTGAAACTCCATGGTGAACTCCACAGGCCTTATTGTCAATTCTAGTATTATGTCCCCCACAGAATCTTTGCCTTCGCCGTCGAATCCTCGCACACAGACACTGTTCTTATGAATTCTATCATCATTGACCTTTAGCTTATTAAACGTGGAAAGAGGACATATATTTGCACTGGACCCGTTGTCAACCAGAACTCGTGTGACCACAGAGTCTTCGCATTTCACCGTCAGGTAAAGGGCCCTATTATGTTCTGTGCCTTCCACTGGCAACTCATCATCTAAGAAAGTAACTATGTTTTCCTCAAAGATTTTGCTAGCTATCTTCTCTAGGTGATTCACTGAGATTTTTTCAGGGACGTGGGCCTCATTCAATATTTTCATCAACGCCTGGCGGTGCTCATTTGAGTGGATCAGCAACGAGAGCAATGAGATTTGGGTCGGCATCTTTCTTAGCTGCTCTACGATGGAGTAGTCCTGCATCTTCATTTTCTTTAGGAAATCCTTCGCTTATTCCTCGGTTATAGGTTTCTTTACTGTCACACCTCCCTTTTCACTACACCCGTAAGGGTATAAAGGAGTTTTTCCAATTAAAGGACAATCGAAATGAGATTTATTATTAAGATTTCAGAGTCTCCACTTGGGAGATTGATGGTGTCCCAAGTCATCGGTTGAATCCCGAACCGAGGAAAATATGACTCTGTTAACAGTCCGCGAACCAGAAATTCGAGTAAGGAATTCTGTTAACCCAGGAGAAGGTGTTAGGCATTCTCGGGTTCCGTGGTTCTAGCACGGTCGCTCAACTGTTATATTTGGAATAGTTATCTGATTTCAAAACATGTTTTAGCTTAATGTGCTTTTTAACCATAAACCACTTTTATTATTATTTTAATGAGAATTGCAGTGTCGTGAAAACGTGTCTCGAACCACGTCATATAAATGCACCCGGGGTTGTTGACATATTTCGACTTCGTTGAGATTTGAATTTGGATCACATAAATGCGCACCCGAGTTTAGGAATGTAATGTTATTAAAATATGCGCCTAGAGAGACTAACGCGTTATTATCTTCGGGGAAAGCCGTGAAATTCGCTAAACGGCCCATCCCGGATTCTAAGTATTTTAATATAGCCATTTAAAGAGGGCCTCGCAATTTATGTATTTTGTTTAGCGAGGCTCATCTCTCTTTATTAATTAAATGGCAAATCTAAAGCAACTATGATTTTCTATTTTTATTTATCTCTAATAATAAAGAAAAAGTCCTAATTACTTAATATTACCTAATAGTTATTACGTTTGGGTCCATGAGCTCGTATGAATTCATGTCCTTAATCATTTTGGGCTTGAACGCGCCCGTATGGCAAGACCATAACCCAGGTGCAAAAAAGGCAGGTCAACTATAGCTTGGGCCCGAGTCTTGGGCCGCCTAATAAGGTGTTAAGGCAAATGGCCTGAAAACAGGCTGATTGCAAAACCAGACGGATTATGCCCAATGTCTACTGAGATTAATATAAATTGATCCAAGTGCTTTCAACAATTGTAACCAGGGAAAACAATACGTTGTTATTCAGATTAACGAGACGCTGATCATTTGAATTTTGATTTCACGCTCAAATTTATTCATTGACTACTGGTGAGTTCCTAAAGGCGAAGATTAAACTGGAAACATGGATCGAGTTCAGCAGTAGAGGCAGCTCAATTATGTGACTTCACTTAACACTACACATGAACGGGAACCACATTAAACTGTTTTTATAACTACTGGAAACAAATCGAGTGCTTAAGAATTAACATTAAAAACTAACATTATTCAGTATGCTATTCAAACTAACGTTATTCACCCAAAATGACTCATGATTTCAGGATTGGACACATTGAAATAGCATACTGAAATAGAAAGCTATTTGAACTTGTTTTTTCTATAACTACTGAAAACGAATTAAGCTACACTACACTACCCTACACTATACCAGTGACACAAACTAAGCCAAATTAAAATTGCTGACTACGGAATTCACATGCTCGTATGAATAAGTTCAAATGTCCACAAATTAAAAACAATCCAAAGTTATTATCACGAGTTACACTGAAACATTGAACAATTGGGAATTAAACTACACTTCCATTTCAATTCATTCTCAACTGAGGATTCACATGATATTGAGGCTCAAAGCATGTACCTGGCAATTGAAATAAAATAAGAAAAGGAGAGGTCAGCAGCGGAAACAAACGAACAACGGTTGAAATCCAGAGAACTGAGTCAATTTTCAATTCAAAAGGCCACAGCTACCCAACAATGAACAGAAGAAGAACAACACCAATGAAAGTAGCCAACACCAGCTTAATACAACCAAAATCCACTCAAATGCACCCAAATAGACTCGAAATTGAACTCAAAATACTTCTGAAACTTCAGTAGAGCAAAACTCAACCAAAAGCCAACCTAATTAGACCCAAAATCACTCGAAATGAACCTCTGAACTTCAGCAACCAAAGATCAAACTAAAAAATGTGAATCCATAACTAAAACTTGAAACTAGCCTAAGGTTTAACAATGGAACAATTTTTTTTTTTGGATTTTTGAAGGTTTTCTATTGTTTTTGTTTTTGAATTTTGAATTTCAATTTTCAGATCTGAAGAAAACTGGAGAACACTATTTTTTGGGGGGAATTTGAAGGCTCCAAACTTGTGAGTGAAGGCAAAGGGCATGCCATTTTATAGGCACAAATGAGGGCAAGCCTCAGATTTCCTATTTTCCTTTTTAGTCCCTCTTTTAAATTTCAGTTTTACCCACATAGTCCCTTAGTTATTGACTTGTTACTCAAGTCACAACAATATGACTTTGAAATATCAATTACCACCCCTTCTAGGTGCTTCTAGCAGCTTCTACATTCAATTACTATCAGATTCCTCCATTGAATTACCCTTACTGCCTTTACCTTAGTCTTGAAATTACCAAATTGATCTAACCACACTCCCACCCCTTTCTACCCTAATTAAAACTATCAACTACAACCCAATTTGTCTAATTATAACAACTAATTGAATCTGAGCACTGAACTAAAGTAATATTAACAACAACTGCTGATTAATTAATCTAATCCGAACTCACTACAACAAGCTAATATCGACCAAAAAGAAGTACTAAAACCACTACTAAATTCTGGATTACCACTACCATTATCTGTGAACGATATCAAACCGAATCAATTATAAAAAGACTCCAACACTGATAAACAAATGATAGAACCAGGCATAGTTAGAAATTTTAATCATATTATTAAACTAATCAAACTACAGCTCAAATGACATTCAAAAATTCCAGTTTTAAACTCAAATCAACTTTGAACCACTAGACCCCTAATTGAAAACTAATACCATAAGTCATCACTTAAACAGAAAAAATAAGAAACGAACAAACTTAAACTAGAACATGCTATCAGTAGGAACCAATAATAATTAAACACCTAAAAACTAAGAGAAACAGACAAATAATAATCAGGCACAACTTAATGAACATGAAGGCAACACAGAATCAAGAGAAACAGATTAAATAAGAAAGAAGAAGATTGGACTCAACTGGTTTGAACCCGACATGAAGTGAGATAAATGAAACAATTAAGAAGACTCACCAGTCATTTTTCAGATTTTTAAGATTCGGACGATTCCAATGAAATTTGAGCGTTATTGATAGTGGATTCTTCATGAGGAGAGTGAGGAGGCCCTGTGGCATCGATTTGATGAATTTTGGGAAGCTAGGGTTTTGGTCCGAAAACTTCAAACTAATATTCGAGCAATTATGAACACATTCGAGGGAAAATAGTTGAGGGTTTATGGTGTAAATTTGAGGCGGTTTGGAGAACTTTGGGTTTTGGCCGGAAAACTTTGATCCAATATTCGACAAGTTTAGGTGGGATTCGAGGGAAATTAGTCATGGATTTGGAAAGAGGGGAAGGAGAGGAGCAAGGGGTGTTATTTTGGTAGTGTTTGGGGATTGGCCGCCGTCGTGAGACGATTTCCGGCAGCGGCGCGTTGCGGCGTTACAGGGTCTGGTCTTTGGGTGCATTGAGAGAGACGATACGTGGTGGGAGGGGGGGGGGATGACATGGTTCAGACAGTTAAGTATCAAGAGGACCCTACTTCCCAGTCGTTGGATTAAAAATCCTAGACGGCTGAGATTCAACCGGTGAAAAACGACCCCGTTTTGCTTTAAAGAGGGGCATGCCGGGTTTGGGCATTTGGGTTGGTCTGGGGGTGTATTAGTTCTGGGCTGAAATTAACAGCCCAATTCGTGGGCAGCCACTTTTCTTTTCTTTTTTATTTTTTTGTCGTTTTCTCTTCTTTCTTTTTTTTTCGTATTTTATATTTTTTCTGATTTTATTAAATTCCAAATTCAAAAATAAAAACCCACATTGACTTCTAAAATTATTATTCAGTTTCCAAATACACTAATTCCTAATTAAACACAAACTAAGACAATTAAAACTAAAAATGCAAAAGGAACATTTTGCTATTTTCTTTTCTTTTCATCTATTTATTTTAACTTCTCTTAATTTGGAACTAACAAAAGTTTAGATTAATTCCTAAAATTAAAAGAAACCTAATTAAACCCCAAAATGACAATTAACACAACAAATTGACACAAAACTACTCAAAAATCAAAACCAAAATTAAAAGTGCAAACTACACTATACTTTTGATTTTTTCCTTTTATGAAACAATTAATTTTCTAGTTAGTCCTAAAATGTGAAATTAAAACCCTAAATGCACATGCCAGATGTATTTTTTATATTTTTTATATGAATTAAAATGCACAAATAAAATGCAAACCATTAACAAAAAATAGCACAAAAATTCACAAAATTGCAAAATAATGAAAGAAATATATTTATATTTTTGTTTTGAATTTTTGGGAATAATTCTTATAGGGCAAAAATCACGTGCTCACAGCTGCCCCTCTTTGCTCGGGAACACGAAGAGTTCTCTGGCAAATACAAGTGAGTGAATACGAGCGATTTATACCCGTTCGAATACTCCGTGTGAAGCATTTTTGAAAGAGTTGACCGTTCGGAGGTTGCCTACATATCCTTGGCTAAAAAGGAATCAGGTCAGTGTAGTTCTGGAAGGTTTGGTAGCCGGGATTACTAGGAGCTGTGATTTCACTACTGTTGTTGCTGCTACTGATTGCTGACCCCTTTATTACACCGCGTCAAAATAAAAAGAAGCTAGCCTAAGCTATGATCTATGAATTACAGAAAGGGTCCTATCTATGTCTTCAAACTTGCTCTTGTGTTGCCTTGAGCTTGTATTCTTCCGATGGAATTCTTGCGTTGTTGCCTTGCATTGTGATCAGAGATGTTTTGCCATTCCTTCGAGTGATGCTTGATGGCTGAAATTTGAAATATATGCCTCTATTCTCTAGGCAGGCTCCTGATTTCTGACACTTGAAAAGTATTCCCTTGTTTTCCAGGTGGGCTCCTAACTGCAACAAACTAGACAAACAAAAGAAATTTTCTGCCCCAGTTTGGTGGCTGGGCACATCATGTTATCAAATATAAAAATTGAAAGCTAAGATTTGTATTGTACTTCCCTTGTTCTCCAGGTGGACGCCTGATTGCTGAACTTGAAATGTATTCCCTTGTTCTCCAGATGGTCGCCTGACTTCAACAAAATAGACAAAGAAAATTTTCTACCCCACTTTGCACTAGGAAGATTTGTGAGTTGTTAGCAAAATGTAGATCACCTAAGCTATTGATGCAATGATGAGAGTAAAACTAAAGACTTGATTGGAATGTACGTCTCCTGTGAGTAAAACCAAGGACATTTGACTTGCAAATTCACCAGACTAGGTCTTTTATCTTAGGAGAAAGATTCATTAGACTAAGATTTAGATCCTAGGAGAGGGTTCATCAGACTAGGTCGTCTATCTTAGGAGAAAGATTCACCAGACTAAGATTTGGATCCTAGGAGAAGATTCATCAGACTAAGATTTAGATCCTAGGAGAAAATTCATCGGGCTAGGTCTTTTGTTATCTTGTTATCTTAGGAGAAAGCTTCATCAGACGAGGTCTTCTATCTTAGGAGAAAGATTCATCAGACTTAGTCCATTTTTATTATCTTAGGAGAAAATTTCATCAAACTAAGATTTTGATCATAGGAGAAAGTTCATCAACCTAGGTCTTCTATCTTAGGAGAACAATTCATCAGACTAAGATTTTGATCCTAGGAGAAGATTCATCAGACTAGGACTTTTTATCCTAGGAGGAAAAAATGTGAAAAGCAATGGCAGCATATTGTGCACACTAGCAAAACAGGCAAGGTCAAAGATTTGAGAAACTTCCCTTTTGTCGGCTCTCCTCGTCTTCCTTTTCTTTTTCTTCCTTTTTTCTCTCTTATTGTTGAACCAACTTTCTTGCACTGCTTTGTTCCTGTTTCAAACAAAGGAAACTTGTGAGTTTAAAATGTGGTGGTTAGTTTGTGGCCTTGAACTTTGAGGGCGGCCACTTTTGCGTTTGCCAAGATGACTGATTTCCACTCGAAGACCTTGCTTTTTTATGGACCAACCCCTTTTCTCTGTCATTCTCACTACAAAACCTTTTCTCCGTTCAGACCCAATACCCTCAATGTGTTGCATTGCATGAACTGACATCCCCCAACTTTTATGTCTCATATGAATCCCAAAACACGTCTATTGCCCCCACTTCGTGTGTATGATGTTCTTTCTCGGCTTAAACACTGGCTTCGACCTTGAGGTTTATTGCTCCTTCACTTGTCATGATAACTGATTCCACTCGAAGATCTTGCTTGTTTATTGACTAACCACTTTCTTTGCTACCCTTGACACGGAGAATACCTCTGATCCGTTCACCAAAACACCCTCCATCTGTTGCATGGTTCCTGAATTGAGACGTATCAAACCCTTGTATTTCTCACGAATCCCAAAGCACGTCAATTTCCACCTACTCAAGATGTTCTTCCTTAACTCAAACCTCTGGTCCGGTCCTTAAGGTCTACAACTCCCCTATTGGCTATGATAACACTTCAGCTTGGAAAGCTTGGTGGTAGTTTTTGAAGTCATTTCTCACTTGTTATGACCAAACAGACTCAAGAAGAGGACGTAAACATGACAAAAGGAACAGAATAGGAGGACAATGAAAGGGAATGATTCCTAACAAGAAAACTACAAAGTAGAAATCTAGCGGATGTGGATACCAATTCTAACGACCTTGACATGCACCTGCAACCTACTCTGTTTAGCAAATCTGATGTTAGGCTCTTGTTGGACCTTTTTGCCGTGAAACTGGGCTTCAATGCTCCGCATACCCGATCTGATTCACAATCATTATTCGACTTGTAGTGCCCGAAGGGTTTTCACCATCAAGCCTTTCTTATTTGGTCTTTCTCTCATCTCACTGTCGCCTTATGGTGCCCGTGAATGTTTTCACCAATAAGACTCTCTCATTTTCGATTTCTCTCAGCTTTCATTGCCTTGGGGTTACCCATGGGGGTTCTCATAAACAAGACTCTCATTCTTCATTTTCTTCGTTTGGACCGTAGTGTTGCCCCTGATATGAATCGAACTCTGCTCGCTTGACTTGGCATCTCTCGAAGACTAATCAGAAGGTCTTCCTTTGGACCGTAATTTGGGCTTTTGGACAGGGTTAGAAATAAAGGGTATCAAAGGCTCAAAACAATTCAACATGGGTTCAAAATTACAACTTTCGGAATCAGATTTCTCCCAACAACCACAACTTCTACCCAAGTTTCCTTCTTGGGGACTTTGGACATTTATTTCGGTGTGAATGAACCTTAGAGGGAGGCTGCCTACGTACCCTTTCGGGATCAAGTCAAACGTAGTTCAG
>MU767559.1:48213-60784 GCA_026770625.1 Nicotiana glauca | reverse complement strand
TGGGATGATGATGGAAAACCATAAGTGCCTAACCTAGGTTGTGTTGGTTGTAGAGATTGTGAAATGGTTTAATTAAGGAGATTGATGGTTGGGTATGAATGAATGGTCATACATATATTGTTGGAAGTTATAAATTGGTTAGGAATGATGGTGGAGTGAATTTTTTGGTTAATGGTGATAGTTGGATGAACCAATACTATAGTTAGGAGGTGTAAATACCTATGCCTACAAAGTGTTTGATAATATGCCTAAATGGCATAAGATATGGAGTTTATTACAAATATTGACACTATTGAATGTTGTATTGTAGATTGAAGTTACATAATTGTATTGAATCATTGTAATAACATTAAGGGACGAATTTCAAATATATATGGGTTACAACCCCGTCTTTTAGAAATCGAACTTCATCGATGTTTGTGTGATTTTTGGCAGATTAGTCGCATGAGGAGGCCAATTTGAGAGGCAAGGGCATAGCGAGCTAGAGGTGAGTAATGCTTGTAAATGCTGTTCTGAGGGTTTGAAACCCTGGACTTTCACAATGTAACACTATATTGAGGCGTGACACGCACTCCATGACGAGTGTGGGGTCGGTTACTATTGGGGATTGTGACTTGATCCATCCCGAGTGATATTCCTATTATATTGGTGATTGATACACATACCTTATTGACATTCATTGGGCTTGTTGCCATTGTAGAACCCTTCGGGGATTGATATCTCTGTTCATGCATGCATTTGCATATCATTTGGATTCAGTCCAAAGCTTTTAACACTGTTTTGCAAACTGAGCCATATTTCTAAGTTTTGAAAACTCAAATGACATTTTAAATGATATTTTGGGCTGAGAACTACTGTTTTATAAATGCCCAAGGGGCTTATGATGATTTTCTAGACTGATGCATGGTTGGCTCGGGCTGCACGCCGTAGCAGTGATACATGGATATGGAGGCCAAGGGCCTGGTTGATGATACTGATATTGGTATAAGGCTAAGGGTCTGGATTTGATGCCATGGGATGGCTTGTTATTGCGCTTGGGCTGTCAGAGCCCCTTCGGAGTCTGTACATATCCCCAGTGAGCGCCGTCGACGATAAATCATATGCATGGTTGGCTCGGACTGCACGCCGTAGTGGGTACTGGAATGTACCATTATATGCATTGCATAGCATCCATGCATTTGCACCTTTCATTGTTGTTCAGCTGTTAAGTTTTATGCATTGTTGTGTTATCAGATTTTATCTTACTTCGTGTATTTTTGTGTTTTTCATATCTTCGGACTTTATTTACTTTTATTACACATTGGGCCAGAGTACTCACTTTACTCCCAGCACCTTGTGTGCAGATCCAGGGCAGTATCGGGCTGAGTAGATCCTGCAATTCAGCATATTGAGCTTATCGGGAGCATCCAGGTAGTTGCACAGCGTTCTCAGCCATTGATCTTCTCCCTTCTATCTTATCCTTTTATTGCGCCCATTTTCAGACTTCAGATTTACTATGTATTAGGATGACATTCTGTATTCTAGAGGCTCAGATTCGTGACACCAGGTCCTAGTGGGACTATATTGTGTATTTTGTTAAATTCTTCAGTACTTTTGATCTTGACTTAATTGATATTTCTTTCCGCTATTTTGATAAATTGGGTTAAGTGTTGAGTAATGGTCGGGCTTTCCTAGTAGTGTACTGGGTGCCATCACGACCGGGTTGGGGTCGTGACAGAGAGCTGCTATAAATCTTTCAGGTAAGCCTCTTAAAGTAAGTGGCTTGAAGGCGACTTGTATTAAACCTATATGTATGAATCTATGTGAATCCCTATAAGGGGTAAAATCATTCTCAGATAATAATCTGAAGGTAGCATGATCACTATCTACCGTGATAGTTTCTTCAGTAGTTTTAACTACTTGTTTTAAACCTATTTTTTCAAAAGTACCTAATTGGTATATTACCTTAGGTTTGACTAATGGTATAGTCCATTTATAAAGAAGATCTAATTGTTGGGGCAATTCATATTCTTCTTTCCTACTGTTTTTAACAGTAGTCTTCTTCCTAATGATATTCATTAAGAAAAAAGTGTTAAACTTAGCTTTTACAGTTATTTACCGGCATGGCTCTGATACCAAACGGATATAGGATCGCTTCCAATGAGGCAGGAAAATCTATTACAAGAACTCCAGCCCTGGCTAATTACTAACCTCTAGGTAAACGTTAAACCACGATGCTCCACACAACCCTACAACGGCCACCTACCTAAACGGGTTTTACGAGCACCACCGGTTAGGTTGGCCTAACCAAGGTTTACTGTCGAGATTAGTAACTGCCTGGTCTATATAGTTCTTAACCTATAACCTCATTAGGGTGATATTGTAAACACTTAGTTATAAAACATGCTAAGTGAATAACTTTCGAATGCTAAGTCTAACACTTAATTATTTAGCCTTTCATTTAGGCTAAATAGTAATATAAATTAGGAAAGAGAGAGAGAGAGAGAGAGAGAGAGAGAGAGAGAGAGAGAAACAGTACCGGAGACCTTCTGTTTTGTGGCCAAGCGACCTTTTTGATTTCTCTATACAAAATTTAAAATATTACAAAGGATTTTTACAAAGGGAATGGAGAGAGAAACTAGAGAGAAGGGAGAGTGTTGGCTGATGGCTGATGCCTTGGCTAATGCCTGCCTTCTTCTAAGCTAAAATGATCCTTATATAATGGGTCAGCTAAGAATAAAACAAAACTACAACAGTATTGGCCGACATAATAATTACACTCGTGGCAGACAAGATAAAAAGAAAATCCTACATAATTACAAACGGACAAACTACTTTATTAAAGTAGATTCCCTTCAATAATGGAAGGGTCCGCTACATTATTAAAGTTAACTTTATTAAAGTTATTCGTCTCTATTACCCCTATAATTGATTTGTGGGGCCTTCAATCATTCATGCTTTTCCTTTTCCTTTTTTGTCCTTTCTTTCTGAAGATTCTTCAGCACTTTCCTTAAATTTTGCAAGGAAATCTTCTATCTCATTAATATTAACTTCTGTTCCCGAGGTGCTTTGAGCTTCCCTTACTACACATTCTTCTTCATCGGAAGTATTACCCACAAAAGCCATGGATATATCGTCACTGACTTCTGTTCCGAATTTTTGTGCTAAATCTTTCTTTATTTCCTCAAAGTATGAAGCGAGGATTTCTTTCTTGGAGAGAGCTTCTTTCATCATTTGAAGACTTTTAGTAATCATCTCAAAAGGACTTAATTTATCCCCTGCAGTATCCACTCTGTCTAATTTCACATATGTGTCTATCTTGGTCTGAATTTGTTGAATTAATTCTTCACCAAATCATTTGCCTTGATTGTCTGTCTGGAGTAATTTGGTCCAGAATTTATTATAAAAAATTCTATGAAGGCAGGGAATCCCATCATCGTTATAACCAGTTTGAACATCCCATTTCATGATCCATGGAATTGAAAATTCTATGAAAAAATACATTAATGCGATACCATCATTAAAGATATTATCTTTTTGTAGTGAAATAATTCTGGGAGATATGTCTACCCATTGAGTATATAAACTTTTAAATAAAGGAGGTAGTATTTCCAATGATGGACCATATAACTTTCACCATTTAAAAAACCAATTTGGAATCTGTTGACTGTTCATATTAGAACAGAGTTTAATAAACCAAGAGTATTTCCTATTAGGATTCTCATAAAGGAAAGTTTTTTAAAACTTTCTATATAGTCCCAATAATTAAATTTAACTGAGACTTTTTGTTCAGGATGAGTGTATTCTCTTTCCTTTAGGGTACTCATTCTCCATTCATCTGAAGGTATGACATTCTTGATAATGATTTTAGAAAAATTATAAATTTTCTTTGTAGTAGCAGGATAAAAATGCTGAATGTCAGTCGATCCTGTAGTAGAGAGTATGATATCATAACATGTCATGTATTTATAAGCAGGAGTAGCGTATGACGCTGTATCAAAATACCTAGCTATTATTTTCCAAGGGTTATCCTTCCATTTAAGGTCGAATTGTTCCAAAAGAATTATTAACTCTTTTGTTTCCTTTCGGTTATAAACTTCAAGATTTTCACTGCTATCCTCTGTTATAACTGAGGAATAAGTTGGTGTATTTGATGAAGTACCTTCATCTTGTTTGGATTGTATGAAATCCATAAACTCCTTGTATAATGGGTGGTCGGTATTACCTCCAGTGATGTTCGCAGCTATAAGATGTCGATTTCCAATTTGAGCGAGAATATTATTCTCTCTGTTATTATTTGAACCTCGCCAAGCTGTAAAACTAAAATATATATATATATATATATATACACTTACGCTATACTATGCACTAAGTATAAGTCTATGTGACGATCCAAAGGGGTCATCACTATTTTCTTATCCATTCCGAGCTTCTGAGGCCTTGAAAATCTCATTTATAATTGCCTCGATTAGCGTGCGCAGTCCGAACGCGTAGCTGGAAGCCCAAATGTGAAATTCTGTGAAAATTTGCTATGTTTTGATAATAAAATGAATAAATTTGACTTCGGTCAACATTTTCGGTAAACGAACCTGGACCCATAATTTTATGGTCCCGAAAGGTCCGTAGGAAAATATGGGACTTGGGCGTATGCCCGAAATCGAATTCTGAGATCCCAGGCCCGAGAAATTAATTTTTGAGTAAAATTATTTTCTGAAAATAGTTAAGAAAAATGAAAATAAAAATTAACTAAAAAGATATGGTATCGGGCCCGTATTTTGGTTCCAGCGCCTGGTACAGGTCTTATATGTAGTTTAAGCGCTTCTTATAATATTCGGTTGAAAACGGACGTCGTTTGATGTGTTTCAGACTTAAAATGGAAGATTTGATGTTTTATGAAATTTGGAAGAAATCATGAATTTTAAGGCTTAATTCGTTGTAATGATGTTATTTTGGCGATTTGATCGCACGGTTGAGTCCGTAGGATATTTTTAAGTTAGTATGCATGTTTGGTTTGGAGCCCCGAGGGCTCGGGTGTGTTTCAGAGGTGTCTCGGAGTGGTTTTAAACTCAGGAAATATTGCCGGAAATCTGCTGGTGGTGCCCAAAGAATTTGTTCATCGCGTTCGCGTGAGCACTCTCGCGAACGCGTAAGGTAATTTTCCCAGGAGCTCAGTCCTTCATCGCGAATGCGATATATGGGATGCGAACACGAACGCGAAGCACGGAAGGGAAACCCTTTGCGAACGCGGCCCTATACTCGCGAACGCGAAGGGTGCAGGGGAAGGGGATCGCCTTTGTTCATCGCGAACGCGTCCAGTGGCATGCGAATGCGAAGGCCTAAAGAGCCAAAAGCTCCGCAAACGCGAAGAGTCGCCCGCGAATGCGATGGCTTGTATGCCTGACTCTTCGCGAACGCGACACCCCTGTCGCGAACTGTGACGACCCAAAGGGTCATCACCTATTTTCTCTCTTTTTCGCGCTTCTGAGGCCTTGAAAACCTCACTTTTAGTTGTCTTGATTTGCGTGCGTAGTCCGGGCGCGAAGCCGGAAAACTTAAATATAAATTCTATGTAAAAATTGATGAATTTGGTATTAAAATAAGTAAAGTTGACTTTGGTCAACATTTTGGATAAACGGACCCGGACCCATGATTTGACGGTCCCGGAGGGTCCGTAGAAAAATATGGGACTCGGGCATATGCCCGGAATCGAATTTCGAGGTCCAGAGCCCGAGAAATAAATTTTTTTGTGAAATTATTTTTCTGAAATTATTAAGGAAATTAAAAATGAAATTTTATTAAAAGATCGTGGTATTGGACCCATATTTTGGTTTCGGTGCCCGGTACAAGTCTTATATATGGTTTAAGCGCTTTCTATTAAGTTTGGTTGAAATTGGACGTCGTTTGCATGTTTCGGGCTTAAAACTCTAAATTTGAAAGTTTATGAAGTTTGAAGAAAAACTAGTGATTTTGAGGCATGATTCGTTGTTTCTGATGTTATTTTGGTGATTTGATCACGCGAGTAAGTCCGTAGGGGTTTATTGAGGTTGTGTGCATATTTGGTTTGGAGTCCCAAGCGCTCGGGTGAGTTTTGATAGGTGTCGGATTGCATTTCTCATTTTTGGAAAAATCTGGTATCAGCTATCTGCAGGATTCGCATTTACGAAGCCAGAGTTCGCAAATGCGAAGGCTGGTTCGCTAATGCGAAACCAGCCTAGGCCGTCAAAGGTTCGCAAATGCGAAGCCAAACCTCGCAAATGCGATGGTCACTGATTCGCAAATGCGAGACCCATTTCGCAAATGCGAAGGTCCCTTGGTAAGCATGAGTTCCCAAATGCGAACAGTAGTGTCACATTTCCCAAGCCTGCAGGGTTTGCAATTACGAACCCAACTTCGCATTTCCTGTATCCGCAGCCCAGAAAATTTTATACTTAGTTGAGTTTTCATCATTTTTCACCATTCTTTCAAAACCCAAACACCATAGGCGATTTTTCAAGAACAATCTTCATCCCAAATCATTTGTCAGTCGATTTTTACTCAATTCTTTCAATCTTTAACATCATTTAACATGTTTTCATCTTAAAATCCAGGATTTTCATGGGTGAAAATGGGGATTTTGGGTAGAACCTAGGTTTTCTTCAAATTGGGGAGTTGGACCTTAATTTGAGGTCAGATTTCAAAATAAATCATAGATATGAACTCGTGGGGGAATGGGTAATCGGGTTTGGTTCGAACCTCGGGTTTTGACCACGTGGGCCCGGGGGCGTTTTGGCAATTTTTGAGTAAAACTTTGGGAAAATTCATTTTCAAGCATTCAGATTGATTCAATTAGCATTTGTTGATACATTCAAGTAATTTGTGACTAGATTCGAGCAGTTTGGTGGTGAATTCGAGGAGTAAAGCTATACTAGATGCTTGAGTTGAGTTTGGAGCATTTGAGGTAAGTGTTTGGTGTAACCTTAGCTTGAGGGAATAGGAGTTTAGTCTCATTTTCTACTTGCTATTTATCGAGTACGGCGTATAGGCATGGTGACGAGTATCTATACGTTGGTGTCTAGCATGACCGTGAGTCTTTATATTGCGAATATTCGAATTTCATTATATCTTCCATGTTTAGATGATGACTTCTATATGTTGTGAAGAGAATGTAAAAGAAGTTGTGATATTTAATATTTGAGGAGCGTTGGCTCAAAGTTATATTAAAATTGTGAAAGTATATGAGATGATTGAACTCTTTGGAGCATTGGCTCAAGTGGTAAAATGAATTACAAGTAAGAAATAAAAGAAAGAGAAAGAAGTATTAAATAATTCTCTTGCTGCGATATTTTGTTAAATTGTTGGTATCTCCCTTGCCGGGAATTTTATTGCTTAATTGTTGTACCCTTGTCGGGGTTCAATTGTTTAATTGTGTTCCCTTGCCGGTTGTCACACCTCCTTTTTTACACACCTCCCCCCGAAGGATAAATGTATAAGGGAGTTTTTTTAATTTAAGTGACATTATTCGAAATGGGATTGTTTATTTATTTTCTAGAGTCGCCATTTGGGATAGGATTGGCTTTTGATATCCCAAGTCACCGGTTTAACTTAAATCCCAAATCGAGGAAAATTGTTGACTTCCCAATTGGAGTCTGCGAACCAGAAATTCTGAATAAGGAATTTTGTTAACCCGAGGGAAGGTGTTAGTCACACCCAGATCCCATGGTTCTAGCACGGTCGCTTAAATTATTATAAATGGCTAAAATCTAATTTTTATACATGCTCCAACCTATAGTGCAATTTTAAGATCATTTACCGCTTTTTAGTTAATTTTAAAGAAAGTGAACGTCGTTTAAAAATGTGTTCTTGGATTACGTCACATAAAATGCACCCGGATCCTCGACACATTCTTATTCAACGTTTTTGGATTTGAATTTGGGTTGCATGAAATGCACACCTGTATTTAAGAAGGTAAAATTATTAAAAAGCGCACCTAAAGCGTCTAACGGGTTGTTATCTTTGCGGTGGGCTATGAAATTTGCTAAACGGCACGCCCCGAATTCTAAGCATTTTAATAGGAATATTTAATGAGGGCCCCGCAATTTATGTATTTTGTTTGGTGAGGCTTATCTATTTTTTATTTAAAGGCCAACCTAAAGCAACTACGATTTTTCTATTTATTTATTTTTTTCTCTAAAAGGGCCTAATTAATTTGCATTTATGAATTCGGGCCTCGAGTTCAAGTCTGAATTCAAACAAAAGGGGAATCCTCTTAATTTGAACCCACTACCTAACTCGAAAATGTAAATTCATATTGCAACTTAATTCCCATGTTCCTAATATAAGTTTTTAAAGGGTTTTTAACTTCTAACAATTTTGGGCCTTGTAATTTGAAATTTACAGCATTTATTGGGCCTTAAAGGTTTGGCCCAGGTCCAATATGTGAACCTGGCCGGTCATTGGGCTTCAGTGAAGTCCAGCCACGGACTCTTCCTAGCGTAAGAATCAAGTTGGTTGTTTGGGCAATTAAGCAGGCAATGGGCTCATTTTCACAGCCCAATTGTCAGGAGCCCAGGCGTGGGCAATTATGAAAAAATGCAGGTTTCATCATTTTGGTTTTACTTGCAGTTTGTTTTTCTACCATTCAAATTACATATAGACAATATACTATGACCATAAGCATTTAACGGTAGGATTTTCAAACTTCTAATTTTGAAACCTTAATTCTCACACAAATTGAATTAACAGTGAGATTATGAACTGAAGCACGTAATCTATTTACAATTAGATTCCCACCAGTACCAATACTATAGCCGATTTTATGCTATTTACTCACAATATTTTGCACTTCCAATTGTTAATATAAAATCAGCTATCTATTCTAGTTATTCTCCTTGTTTTGAAAATGAAACTACAAAATACTTACACTACATCACCTACTGGAAGCAAATTAACATTAACATGGCTTATAACTAACTCAAATTACCCAACTAATTTCGAAAATGAAACCAGTCCAACCCAGTCCAAATTATACAGTCCTTCATGGTCTCACATGTCTATAATCAAAGCTACTTGAGGTCTAATTATGCAGTCTACAGTTCAGAAATATATTAATTGCAAATGAAAACTAAAACTACTCTAAAACTACAGCAGAAACAACAAAATCATTGGCAACAAACGAGATTGCAACTTCATTTCATTTTTTAGCTTGTGATGTACATTGACATGAGCTCAGAATGTGTACCTGGAATCAAAGTACAATAAGATGAAGGAGAATCAGTAGCAAATAGCAAAGAAGCAGCTCAAATAGAGTCCAACAAATAGCACCGGAATCAGTCCGGAATTGAAATGTGAAAACACAGTTCCAATAATCCACCAAATAGGCTTGAATAAACCAAAATGATTCGAAATTAAACCCAGGAGATGATTTCTGAACTTCAGCAAATAGAAACAACCCAAAACAGCTTGAACAAAACCAAAAGTGACTTGAAATTGAATCTAGAAACGATAGGAAACTCGGATTAAAACTAACTTGCAATCAAACTCAAAAATTCAATGTAACAATATCTTTTTTTGGAATTTTCTACTGGATTTTTGATGTTTTTGGATTTTTTGACAGTAATTAATATCTGGAAGAAGATTTGAACTATAGGAATGTAGATTTTGAACTTCCTTAGATTTTGAAGTTCAAATTTGCAATTTAGAACTTCAAAATGGGATTTGGGAGGGGGGGGGGGGGAATTAAAATCCGAAAGTTTTTGGGGAATTTTTAGAGGTCTAAAACTTGTAAATCAAAGCACGAGGCCTGCTTTTTATAGGCAAGGAAGGGGCAAGAATGTTCTAGAGGTTTTCACTCATTTTCCCCCCTTTTTACTTTCAGAAATTGTACATTAATCCCTAAATTTGTGGCTTGTTGCCCAAGTTATTGCACTAAGAATGCAGAAACTTACACTAGGACCCCCATCTAGAAGGACCTAGCGTGTTCTAGCTTTGTTTTCTACCTGTTGAATACCTATATTACCCTTACTTGAGTTCTGAAATTACCAAGCCTTAACAAACTAACCCATTTTAAGTGCCCAAACTACCCCCGATTGCCCCTAAAATTATCAACCAACCTCAACCCCTTTTAACCTTGGTCAAATAACTGTGGTTAAATGTCACGACCCAATCTCCATACTCGGTCGTGATGGCGCCTCTCGTTAAGAGAAGGCCAGCCAACTAAGCCAATTTGTTTCTTTAACACTTACTAAACATAAATAGATGGAAAATGCAACTTAAGGAACATTAATTATCAACATTATAGCCTTACTCAGCCCGACCGCGGTGTCACAAGTCACGAGCATCTAG
Source organism: Nicotiana glauca (assembly GCA_026770625.1). Taxonomy (NCBI): domain Eukaryota; kingdom Viridiplantae; phylum Streptophyta; class Magnoliopsida; order Solanales; family Solanaceae; genus Nicotiana; species Nicotiana glauca. The sequence goes on along the minus strand of MU767559.1, from coordinate 50,485 downwards.
GAGGGTCTTTATTACAATTTTAAAGTCTATAATACATAGAGTAAAATCTGGAAAATCAAGAAGAAGAAAAAGCTCGGTGCCGCGAACGCCGGCGGTCACCTTGCTTAGCTACGATAGCAATACCTTCAATCCGCTACTAACCCGCTACCGGGTAGACAGTACCTGCAACTGCACGCGAGGTGCAGGGAGTAAAGTGAGTACTTCCAACTCAGTGGTAATAAGAGCGAATAATAGCTGAGCGATAAGGAAACACGTATGAGCACTCCAAAATGCTATAACAGACAGTACAACCCTTTTAGAAAAGTAGTAAAACAGTAACACCGAGAAAATCCTTTAGAAAATCTCAAGCTCAGTTAAAAATCTCTTTTGCAGATATGCCTTTTCAACAGTTGCGAAAATAATTTCAACAAGTAGGGAATAATCAGAAATTTGCCCCTTGGGCTCAATATCAACCTCTCAGTGCAGTATCAGCCCCGCGGGCTCACTCCCAACTCACAAAGTACAACATCAGCCTCTCGGACTCAGCACTCCTTAACATGTAACACCAGGGTATCTGGTCAACAAGGCAAGTAATAACATGTATGCCAATGATATGTGAGTGCCAAAAATCATGCCACGTAGTACAGACAGGAATGAATGCATGAATGCAATGCAATGCACATGACCGCTGCGGCGTGCAGCCCGATCCATTTGGGTACCCTGCGCTCACTGGGGTGTGTACAGACTCCGGAGGGGCTCCTACAGCCCAAGCACTTTAATACTGCAGCGTGCAGTCCGATCCATAAAATATATCACTGCGGCGTGAAGTCCGATCCACATAATATACTACTGCGGCGTGCAGTCTGATCCATGCATGTATATGTATATATTGCTGCGGCGTGTAGCCCAATCCATATCTCAGTCCAGAAATGCACACATAACACTGCTGCGATGCGCAGCCCGATCCATGCTCAGTCCAGCAATGCACATAAGCCCCTTGGGCAATAGTAAAATAGCAGTTCTCAGCTCAAAACATCAGAAAAATATCATTTATGTTTTCAAATCTTAGAAAGATGGCTGAGTTTGCAAAACAATATTTAGAACCTTGGATTGAGATCAAATAATATGCAACGTAATGCTAAAACAGTGATATCCATCCCTGAATGATTCAAATAATCGGCACGAAACCCTAAACATGGCAATCAGCCCAAATCATGATAGCATCAAGTAGTTTTCAATCAATCATGCAGTAAAATCAACAATCGAGACAGACCAAGTCACAATCCCCAACGGTGCTCTACCCCACGCTCATACATGGCGTGCAAGTCACCACAATACAGCACTATGATGTGCAAATCCGGGGTTTTAAACCCTCAGGATATCATTCACAAGTATTACTCACCTCGAACCGGTGGAATTCCTCGCTCGCGACGCCTTTGCCCCTCAAATTGGCCTCCACGCGCGTCGAATCTAACCAAAACCAGAGAGAATACATTACAATATGCAATTGGGACATTACCCAATCGAAAATAATCGAAAAATATAAAAATTCATGAAATTTGCAAAACCCGAGCCCCGGGCCTACGTCTCGAGAAATTATAAAATTAACATCGCCGGCTTCCTTATCTCACCATGAGTTTAACCACGTAAAGATCATTAAATTCCCATATAATTTCGACCCTCAAATCCTTGATTCTATCCAAGAGGGTTTTCTACCCTTTTCCAACAAAATTCTCTGATTAAACGCTAAAACTCGTAATAGATTCAAGTTATACAACCAAAATTTAGTTAAGAACACTTACCCCGTTGTTCTCTATGAAAATCGGACAAAAAATCGCCTTAACCGAGCTCCAAATCGTCAAAATGGGAAATGGGAATAAAGTCCCATTTCTAGAACTTAACCTTTCTGTCCAGGCCTATTTCCGCTTTTGCGGTCCAAATGTCGCTTCTGCGGCTTTCCTCATTTCGCCCAGGACCGCTTCTGCGGTCCATTTTTCGCAAAAGCGATACCGCTTCTGCGGCCTTCTTACCGCATCTGCGGTTTTCCTTAAAGTCACCCAGGACCGCTTCTGCGGCCCCTTAGCCGCATCTGCGGAACCGCTTATGCGGTCCCTTTTCCGCAGATGCGGAAATAATAGAATCAGCAAATCCAAACCTGAAGCCAAACTCAAAATTCTCCGTTTAACCCCCCGAAATCACCTCGAGGCCCCCGGGACCTCAACCAAAAACACCAACACATCCAACAACCTTATTCAAACTTGTTCCAATCATCAAAACACTATCGTTAACATCA
>MU767559.1:25796-42613 GCA_026770625.1 Nicotiana glauca | reverse complement strand
ACAAGTAGGGAATAATCAGAAATCTGCCCCTCGGGCTCAGTATCAACCTCTCAGTGCAGTATCAGCCCCGCGGGCTCACTCCCAACTCACAAAGTACAACATCAGCCTCTCGGGCTCAGCACTCCTTAACATGTAACACCAGGGTATCTGGTCAACAAGGCAAGTAATAACATGTAAGCCAATGATATGTGAGTGCCAAAAATCATAGCACGTAGTACAGACAGGAATGAATGCATGAATGCAATGTAATGCACATGACCGTTGCGGCGCACAGCCCGATCCATTTGAGTACCCTGCGCTCACTGGGGGCGTGTACAGACTCCGGAGGGGCTCCTACAGCCCAAGCGCTATAATACTGCGGCATGCAATCCGATCCACATAATATATCACTGCGGCATGCAGTCCGATCCATATAATATACTACTACGGCGTGCAGTCCGATCCATGCATGTATATGTATATATTGCTGCGGCGTGTAGCCCGATCCATATCTAAGTCCAGAAATGCACACATAACACTGCTGCGTTGCGCAGCCCGATCCATGCTCAGTCTAGAAATGCACATAAGCCCCTTGGGCAATAGTTAAATAGTAGTTCTCATCTCAAAACGTCAGAAAAATATCATTTAAGTTTTCAAATCTTAGAAAGATGGCTGAGTTTGCAAAACAATATTTAGAACCTTGGACTGAGATCAAATAATATGCAACGTAATGCAAAAATAGTGATATCAATCCCTGAAGGATTCAAATAATTGGCACGAAGTCCAAAACATGGCAATCAACCCAAATCGTGATAGCATCAAGTAGTTTTCAATCAATCACGCAGTAAAATCAACAACCGGGACGGACCAAGTCACAATCCCCAATGGTGCTCTACCCCACGTTCATACCTGGCGTGCAAGTCACCACAATACATCACTATGATGTGCAAATCCGGGGTTTCAAATCCTCAGGATATCATTCACAAGTATTACTCACCTCGAACCAGTGGAATTCCTCGCTCGCGATGCCTTTGCCCCTCAAATTGGCCTCCACGCGCGTCGAATCTAACAAAAACCAGAGCGAATACATTACAATATACAAATGGGACATTACCCAATCGAAAAATATCGAAATTCATGAAATTTGCAAAACCCGAGCCCCGGGCCCACATCTCGAAAAATTATAAAATTAACATCGCCGGCTTCCTTATCTGTCCACGAGTCTAACCATGTAAAGATCATTCAATTCCCATATCATTTCGACCCTCAAATCCTTAATTCTATCCAAGAGGGTTTTCTACCCTTTTCCAACAAAATTCTCAGATTAAACGCTAAAACTCGTAATAGATTCAAGTTATACAACCAAATCGGACCAAAAATTGCCTTAACCGAGCTCCAAATCGTCAAAAATGGGAAATGAGAACGAAGTCCCATTTCCAGAACTTAACCTTTCTGTCCAGGCCTATTTCCGCTTTTGCGGTCCAAATGTCGCTTCTGCGGCTTTCCTAATTTCGCCCAGGACCGCTTCCGCGGTTCATTTTTCGCAAAAGCGATACCGCTTCCGCGGCCTTCTTACCGCATCTGCGGTTTTCCTTAAAGTCGCCCAGGACCGCTTCTGTGACCCCTTAGCCGCATCTACGGAACCGCTTATGCGGTCCCTTTTCCGCAGATGCGGAAACAACAGAACCAGCAAATCCAAACCTGAAGCCAAACTCAAAATTCTCCGTTTTACCCCCCGAAATCACCCCGAGGCCCCCACGACCTCAACCAAAAACACCAACACATCCAACAACCTTATCCAAACTTGTTCCAATCATCAAAATACTATCGTTAACATCAAAATCATCAAATTTCTCCAAATCAATGCCTAAGTTCTTCAAGAACTTCCGAAATGCACTTTCGATCAAAAACCCGACCAAACGATGTCCGAATGACCTGAAAATTTGCAGACTTTTCCAAAATCACCTAACGAAGCTACTGCAACTCTCGGAATTCCATCCCGACCCTCGGATCAAAATCTCACCTATCAACCGGAACTCGCCAAAATTCAAACTTCGCCAATTCAAGCCTAATTCTACACCGAGCCTCCAAAATCAATTCCGATCACACTTCTAAGTCACAAATCATCCCCCGAAGCTAACAAAACCACCGGAATTCACATCCGATCCCTCTAACCACATAGTCAACATCCAGTTGACTTTTCTAAAATAAGCTTTTTTTCTAAGAGGCTAAGTGCCTCATTTCCAACTAAAATCAATTCAATTCTATCCGATTCATTCAAAAACTGATATTGAAGCATAGAACAACATAATATGAGGAAAATAGGGCGGTAACTCATGTGACAATGGGCCGGGTCGTCACATAAAACCCAGCGAGTCTAAATCAGCTATATTCAAACCCTAAGCCTAATTAAATTGAAAATGAACACTGAATTGAAGAACAATATTAATTCAATCAAACAAAAATCAAACAATACCCAAAACATATTTGAAACATAACTAAACTAAAATCTAAAAGGAAACAAAATCAAATTGCAAAGCTAATATACATGTGTTTAAGCCAAATACTACACTAATCAGAATTGCCGAAACACCAATTGAATCAAGGTAAAACTAAAAGAAAATCCAACTAAAGTAACGATTTGAACTAATAAGAATTAAACTAATATTTAACAATTAAACTAACCAAAACAGAATGAAAAATCAAAATTAAGCTAATAAGAACTAATTACTAAAATTCGAGTTAAATTGGAAGCAAAGCAAACAATTGCGTTGGAAGAACACAGACACACATAAAAAAAGGAAATTAAGAAACTCACTGATTTCGTTTTAATGCATTAACTTCAAATTGGCCCGAGGTGACTTGACTTGAAATTGCTTGACCAATACTAGTGTTTAACCGTGTGTTTTCCATGAAAAAATACATGGCTAAACCCTATAATGGTCAAGCCATCAACAGAAGCCCCAACTCGCGAAACTAGGGTTCTAAACCGGCCTCCAATCAAAAATTCAAAAATTTCAAGGATGATTTGAGGGTTATGGGCTACGGATTCGTAAAGAGGAGAGTGGGGAGACCACATGATGTTAATTTGGTGGGCCTTGGAAGACTTAGGTTTTTCACCGGAATTTTGATCCAAGATTTGAGAAGATTAGCTAGGATTTGAGGGATGGAGTTTGGGGATTTGGAAAGAGGAGGGGAAGGGGAGCTTTTGGTGAAATTTTGGGACGGATTGGAGCTTGGCCGCCAGCGGAGATGATTTCTGGCCGGCGGCGACGACGGAGGGTGGCGGCAACATGGTATGAGGAAGATTGGATATGTTTTAGGGTTTGTTTGGTATTTAGGACAATTTTAAGTAATGTTGGTATTAATTAAGGACCGTTAGATTTGGGGTGATAGACGGCCTGGATTGTTTAACGCCAAAACAACGTCGTTTTACTGGGGGGGTGGGGTTTGGACCGGATCAGGGTTTTGGGTTGGGCCATTTTGGACGAGATTGAGCCCAAAATCAAAGGGCATGCCCCTTTTTATTTAATTCAATTCTTTTCTTTTCTCTTCCTTTCTTTGATTTTTAATTTGATTTTTTGTATTTTGTTTCCTAATTTTGTTTAATGTAAGATTAAAAATAAAAGACCCAAATTGACTCTAAAATTAACTAATTAAAATTCCAAAATTAACTAATTTCTAATTTAAAGAGAAAACTTAGGAAACATTCTAAAAAATTGAAAGTAGAAATTCAAAGAACCATTTCTTGTTATTTTTTTTATTTTTGTAATATTAAAATGCGTACTATTTTGCATTTTTTGAATTATATCAAGTAAAATGCACATAAAAATGCAAACAACACAGAATCATGCAATTAATTCCTAAAAATTCAAATAATAAAGAAAAATCTAATTCTAAGGAATTTTGTAGGAGTAGTTTAAGCGTGGAAAAAATCACGTGCTCACAGCTGCCCCTCTTTGCTCGAAGACACGAAGGGTGTTCGGGCAAAGATAAATGAGCACCATGAAGGATTTTTGCCTGCTCAACACTCCAGGAGAAGCATTTTGAAAACCGTCTGACCGAACCCTGCTTCAAGGTTTCGTACATATCCCTGGCTATAAAGGAATCAGGTCAGTGTAGTTTTGCAATGTTTGGTAGCTAGGATTACCAGGAGCTGTGAATTTCACTGTCGTTGCTGCCGCTACTGCTTGCTGACCTCCTTATTACACCAAAAAGGAAAATCAAAGCTAAGCTACCTATGCCTATCAACTATGAGTTACAAGATTCCTATCTATAATTCTCTTGAAAATTGATCTTGAGTCTTAGCTGATTTGGCTGTGGACTTCAATCAAAATCTTGATGCTCGAAAGGTGTAGGTGTTTACTTCTTCATGCAGCATTGGGTCAAAACAGGATCAACGAAGCTTGTGACTTCTATCAGATTTCGAGCAATCCACATCTTTGTTTGCTTCACATTTGAGTCCATTTCTTTTTGTTCTTTTCTTCCTTTCTTTATTCTGGATCGAGACTCACTCTATTGGTCATCTCGCACCCTGTGTTTTGAGGTCTACCTACTTAAGATATCAAAACAAACAAACGAACGAAATTTTCTGCCCCAGTTTTCACTAGGAAAATTTCATGAGTTGGTTGTGACACATATCTAAGCAGTCAAATTAGGATTGTGTATTTTTGTGAATAAATCCAGGTTATGCTGGAAAATGACCGAGTTATGCTGGAAAAACAAAAAGGGTCTCGGGTTATGCCGGGATGAAACGAAAAAAAGATCCTCGGGTTTTGCCGGGATTTTGAAAGAAAAAGCTCCCTGGGTTATGCCAGGGAGATCCTCGGTTTTTTGGCCGGGATTTGAAATGAAAAAACTTCTTGGGTTATGTCAGGGAGATCCTCGATTTTTTGGCCGGGATTTGAAAAGAAAAAGATCCTTGGGTATTTCCAGGGAGATCCTCGGTTTTTTGGCCAGAATTTGGAAAGAAAAAGCTCCTTGGGTTAAGCCAGGGAGATACTCATTTTTTTTGGCTGGGATTTGGAAAGAAAAAGCTCCTTGGGTTATTCCAGGGAGATCCTCAGTTTTTTGGTCGGGATTTGGAAAGAAAAAGCTCCTTGGGTTATGCCAGGGAAATCCTCGGTTTTTTGGACGAGCTATGGAAAGACAAAGCTCCTTGGGTTATGCCAGGGAGATCCTTGGTTTTTTTGCCGGGATTTGGAAAGAAAAAGCTCCTTGGGTTATCACAGGGAGATACTCGGTGTTTTGGCCAAGATTTGGAAAGAAAAGTCTCCTTGGGTTATGCTAGGGAGATCCTCAATTTTTTGGTCGGGATTTGGAAAGAAAAAGCTCCTATGCTACCATGGTTGGTTTTTCTTTTGGGGTTTTCATTTTTATTTCTTTTCTCCTTCTTCTTCTTTTCTTCTTCTTTTTATGTTTTCCCTTTTATTTAGCAAAACGCATAAAAGAATTTCGGGAAACTTCTTTTTTGGTCATTTTACTGCTGCAAAGCTATTTCAGCGCTTGCGCATTTCATTTCTTTTTGGGTTGCACCTGCTTCTTGCACGGTTGCTCTGAATAAGACCTGTTTTCAACAAAGAACAATTTGTCAGTTTGAAATGGTGGTTGGTTTTGTGGCCTTGATCATCCCAATTGCTTGATCCTGGCCCCCTTTCCGTGGAGAACTTTGTTGCTTGTTGGCTTTGAGGGTGAATCTCTCTTCCAACCGACCAGGTTCAACTCTCAGGATTTCATTATAACTCGCCCGTGTGGGCTCTGGCCTTTTCACTTTATTCTGCCTTTGACTTTAATTTTCTTTCTTTTCTAATGTCTTTGCTTCGAAAGCATCAACCACTATGGTCAAATCGGGATTGGACTGACGCAACCACCGAGGCTGGGTATTTTCTCCGGCTTTTGCTAGGCAGAGCCCGATAGAACCAATCCTGCCACTTTTCTTTATAGTAATTCTGGAATCAGTGTTAAACCGAAAGGGAATCAAAGAGAAGTATGCAAAAAGGCAAGTATATGAGTTTGAAGAGAAGCGTCCCTTTCGGGAGAAAAGAAGGACTTATCTGGGGTGCATGCTGTCTTCGAATGAGCATGACATGCTTCTTGGACTGGACGCCCGACCCACACAAACTTTCCAGCTTCTTGTGAACCCATTGGTCCACATTTCATAACCAGGGAACCTTGCCAGTACTCTTTTAGTGGTGAGATGTCTTCTTTTCGGCCGATAACGCCCTTTGCGGGTTTTCGCCAATCGACCTCTCTAATTTCTCTTCTCACTGTCGCCCGATAGTGCTCTTTGCGAGTTTTCACTAAGCGGACTCTCTCATTTTCATTTTCTCTACTCACTATCGCCTTATGGTGCCTGAATGTTTTCACCGATAAGACTCTCTCATTTTATTTCTCTCAATTTGAATTGTATTAGATTCCAACAATGACGTTTGCAACTTCCATGCCTTTGTCAATTGATCGGAAGGACTTGGACAATGTCTTTGGGGTAAAAAGGATTTCGGGCGGAACTACATCATTGGAACCATTTCGGCGGATTCATGGCCGAACCATTATATCATCTGCCCCAGTTTCATCTTTTGGGAAAATTTGGATTTTTGTTTTGGTGTGACTGAACCTCAGGGAGAGGCTGCCTACGTATCCTTTCATAATCAAGTCAAACGTAGTTCAAACAAATAATTTTGGTTTGTTTTATTTTTGTTTTGTTTTGTTTTGTTTTTCTTTTCTTTTCTTTTTTGTTTTTTTCTTTTATTTTTCTTTTTGTACTTTCGGGTTCCAAAGAGGGTAGCCAAAGAAGCGGAACCAGCTCAAAGGTTTTACGAAGGATTGATAGTGTTTAGGGTGGCAGGAAGGAAAGCCTTCGTCATCTAAATTATACAAAAGCCATCGTTGTATGAGGTCTAGACATAGTACCATTTTACTGCATCTGCATTGACTGCAGTTTCAGGATCATTTCCTTCAATGTCTTCCAGATACAGTGCTTCTCTCAGCAATATTTTCCAGATGATGTATGGACCCTTCCAATTAGGAGCGAATTTTCCTTTTGCTTCCTGGTGGTGAGGGGGAATGCATCTTAACACGAGTTTCCCCCCTTCATAATTCCTGGGACGCACTTTTTTGTTATAGTCGTGGGCCATTCTTTGTTGGTACAACTGCCCGGATGTGCCCTGAGTACACTCTTTTGTTATAATGTATGGACCTTTCCAACCCGCAAACCAATTTTCCTTCAATTGTTCCAATTCTTTGTTTTATTTTCTCAAGTTTACCTTCTTTGCATTTCGACTCTTGATTCATGATTTCGAAATCTAACAACGTTTTGGGATCTAGGCATGAAGTCCGCAAGCATGTCATGTTATTTAAAGCTGCATTATTAGAGCTAAAGAGAAGAAATGAAGGAGAAAAAATAGCAAAATCAGAAAGAATAAAGAAAAATGACGATGAAATATTGATTTCATTTTTTGGAATTTTGAAGATAACAGGGTTCTCATTCGGGAATTTAAAGACAGGAAATTACAGGGAACATCCGAGTTACACCCTGGAATAACTCGGGATGCAAAAAAAGTGGCAGGACGGGTCTACCGGGACTCCCGCCAGTTCTGGAATAGCGTAGCCTTCCAGTTTTGGAGTTTAGCATCTGGTCCCATGTACAGCACCTCAGCGGTGCTAGTCCCTTCCCCTGGCTGAATCATGTTAGTTTCATAAAGCATTTGTCTCATAGCTCCACATATATCTTCGATTTCCTCGACCGTGAACACCTCATCATCTTCTTCTTCGCTATACTTAGGCTTGACAAAAGTATCATAGAGATGTGGCAATGGTTGTGGCAAAACCCATCCTTCCTTCTTCCTTTCCTCAGCCCATTTCTCATCATCTGGGATAGGGTGGAAGCCTATACCGAAGAATTTTTCTGCTGTGGGTAGAGTTACCGGCTCGGATATTCCTTGCAAAGATTTTCCCAACCCTTTTCCTGGTTTGAAAACATGTATAATCATTTCTTTGGCCACCATGATTGAAGCATTAAATAGGAAAGGCTGGGGGAATGGATGTCCCTCCTCATACTGGTCAGCCACCAATTTCAAAGGTTTGATAAATGATATGCTCACTTCCCTCCCTTGTCTCTAAGCATGGGATAGATGGGTCACGATAGATGGACTGCTCGTCTTCTCCGTGGACTATGATCTCCTGATCTTCATACTCAAATTTCACCATCTGGTGAAGGGTAGAGGGCACAACTCCTGCAGCATGGATCCAGGGCCTTCCCAGAAGAAATTTGTAAGATGTATCCATGTCCAACACCTGGAAGGTTACCTCGAAATCCACCGGGCCTATGGTCAATATCAAATCAATTTCATCGATGATGTCCCTTTTAACACCATTAAAAGCTCTCACACAAACATTATTCGAATGATTCCTTCCTGTCCCAAATTCTATCCTTTGCAATGTGGAGAGTGGCCAGATGTCAACCCCCGAGCCTCTATCCACCATGACTCGCTTGACGTAGTAACCCTCACATTTGACAGTCAAGTGCAAGGCTTTGTTGTGGGAAGATCCCTCTGGAGGCTAATCGTTTTTACTGAAAGAGAGTTGGTTGACGGCGAAGAATCTTTCTGCCATTCTTTCAAGTTGTTCGACTGACGTTTCAACAAGCACATACGCCTCATTCAAGGTTTTCATAAGGATCTTCTGATGTTCGGCGGATTTTGTCACTAATGACAACAGTGACACTTGCTCAGGAGACTTCTTCAATTGATCCACTATTTCATAATCAGACATCTTCATTTTCTGGAAGAAGGCCTCTGCTTCTTCATCGCTTACCGGCTTCTTAGGTGGGAAGCGCTTTCGTGTGGCGCTATTTACCTCCTGTACATTTGAATATTTTTCAACAGGGACTGTTCCTGGAAGTTCTCCCAAAACTTCCTTGCCTTTGTATGTAACCACTGTTTGCTGGTAGTTCCATGGCACTGCAGAGGGGTCGGTCATTGGCTTCTATGGTACGCGTCCAATAACCACTGGCTCACTCAGCCGAGGCGGTTTAATTGTCCCCCGTACCACATAAGCCCCTTTTGGCACATAATTTGTGTCCCCTTCTTCACTTCAAACTTCCTCGGAGCGCTCACAACTAGTGGTTTCCCTTGGAGATCTCGTGGAACATAAAGAACCCCGTGTTTAGAAGGGACCAGCTCTACTTTTGTATCAGTTTTCTTTTCAGGCTCGGTTTTGACAATTTTATTCTTCTTCTCCCCTTTTTCCTGCTTCGGGGCTACCTTGGGCTTCCTTTCCGCAATGACAATAGAAATTATGGATTTCAGGACCGGATCAAATTCCCGGTCTTCACAAATCATACCGATTACCGGCTCGTTGTTGTGAGCGGGCAACAAATTATTGGTCACATTCGAGGTTCTACATCCCTCAACACTATTTTCCCTTGTTCGATCAAATCTTCCACAACTTTCTTCAATGTCCATCAGTTGTCAATACTATGCCCTTCAGCTCCTGAATGATAGGCACAGCGGACACCTCGTTGATAAGTTGGAGATTTCGGGTTCTGCCTGTTTTGGGGGATAGGCTGCAGCAGATTCATCTGAACGAGCTTCCGGAACAGACTGAGTAGGGTTCACCAATCGGCGTAAAATTTGGTCGTCTGGGTGGTTCTCGATGGCGAAAGTTATTTTGTGGTGGTCGGGGATTATATTGGTTCTGGTAAGGAGGTTGGTTTCTTTGGAATGGGGGTGGATTTCGGTTAGCTTGTGGTTGCGGTCAGCCGAAAGGTTGAGCATTCATGACCGCATAAGATGGGGGAGCATAAGCCATATCTATATGAGGGTAGTAATGTTGAGGGATTCTTTCAGAGAACACCGGTCTAGGAGCCCGGTATCTTCTTCCTCCCGATGCTGCCATAACTGTTTCATATTTCTTTTTGCCTTTGGCCATTTCTCCAAACCCGCCTTGGATAGCTTGGGAGGTTGCTCTTATGGCCGACTGGCTCAATATTCTACCTGTTTTTAGCCCATTTTCTACCATTTCTCCGATTTTTATTACCTCTATGAAAGTCTTACCTATGGCGGACATCATATTTTGAAAGTAGTCTGCTTCCTGGGCCTGCAGGAAAACAATGACCATCTCTACCTTATCCATTGGAGGCTTCACTCTTGATGCCTGTTCGCGCCACTTAATTGCATACTCGCGAAAACTTTCTGAGGGCGTTTTCTTTAGATTCGCCAACGAGTTCCTATCTGGCGCAATGTCTATGTTGTGCTAAAATTGTCGAACAAATTCTCGGGCCAGATTGTCCCAAATATGTCAACGCGAGACATCTTGGTCCATATACCACTCTGACGCAATACTGATTAAGCTTTCCCCGAAATATGCCATCAAAAATTGTTCTTTCCCACCGGGCCCCCATAACTAATTGCAATACTTCTTCAAATGAGCAATGGGGTCACCGTTCCCGTCATAATTTTCAAATTTTGGTGTTTTGAACCCTGACGGCAAGTGTACATGCAGGAACATACACAGGTCTGTATAGGAGACACTCTTCTGCCCGCTTAAGCCTTGAATATTTTTTAAGCTTTGCTCGAGGCTTCTCATTCTCTTTTCCATCTCATCCTGTTCTGGGCTTGAGGGGTTTTGTCCTGCCCCGGTGTAAGCTCGTATGGTGGCTGAGAGTAGGTGTATTGAGGATAATGAGGGGGGTCAGCCTGAAAGACGGGATTTTGGAATGTGAAGACTGAAGGGTCAAAAGCATGCTTGGGTAGAGATGGTTGTGTGGTTGCGGAGCAGGGTGGAGCCGTGAAGATGTTGGGAGCAGGCCCAGACGGGAACACCTGTGGGCGAACCTCAGAGGGTGTTCCGAAGAAATTAGCAGTCATAGTAGGTTGCACCAAAGGAATGTTTAGGTGACTGATGGGGACAGTGGTAACACCTCCAGATCTAGGGAATAACTCCGGGAATCCGGGAATAGTGCATGGAGGTTCCTTTCCGTTGTTCCAAACATCCCACATTTCCATCAATCGCAGGCGCAAGATCCGATTTTCTTCAGCTATAAAAGACTCAGAGGCCGGGACCCCCAAGATGGGGTTGTCTTCGGGTATGCGGATTGCAGGCAGTGTCATTTCAGACGACATCTCTGTATTTCATTTGGATCTGGTGAAATAGCGATGTGAGGCAAGCTTACCACAAACCAACTACCATTTCTAAAAAGCTCAGCTGGAATTGACAGCAACAATGGTTAGTGTGAATAAATAACAGATAGGTAACTGCACATTGGAGTGTGATGCACCTATACAGTTAAATGAATATCTACATGTTTGCTTCGGTTGCATGCGTCATCCTGACTTTTCTCTTGTTCCTTTTCTCTTTTCTTTCTCCTTTTGTTTTGTTTTCTCTCATTTTCTTTTCCTTCTTCTTCATTTTTATTCTCTGCTTTTTCTTTTCGTTGGCTATGGTTTTCACTCAATACCTTATTTTCTTCCTTTGTGTTTCTTTTCTCTCTTGTTTTTCCTTTCACTTATTTCCCTCGTATTTCTCTTTTTCTCTTTTTCTTAGGATTACGGTCGAATCTTATGTAGATTGCCTACGCATCATGGCCCCGCATGAATCAGACCAGGCGTAGTTATTGCAAATAAGGTAAATAAGCTAACTCTCTTTTTTTTTGGAATTTTGAAAGGAATGCTTTAAAAGAAAAAGGGAAATATCTTTTGATTTTTATTTTTATTTTTTGAATAAAAGACTTCTAAGAATTCTTTTTTTTTCTTTTTATTGGGACTTTGGGAATTTTAGAAGTAAAAGAAATGTTTTTTTGTTTGAATTTTCATTTATTTTCTCTTTTTCTAAATAAGAAAAAAAATATTTTTTGGATTCTGGAAGTTGTCTCTTAATTTTCGAAAGAGGGACTTTTAAGAAAAATATTTTGGATTTCTAATTTTTTTTTTTATATTTACAAAAGTACTTCTAAAGAAAAGTGAATTTTTTTTTTTGACTTTTCAAAACTTTTATGGACATTTACAAAAGAAAGACTTCTAAAGGAGAAAAAAGAAACAGTATTTTTGGATTTTAGTTTTTGATTTTTTTTTTTGGAAAAATACTTCAAAATGAAGGAAACTCGTATTTTGGATTTTGGTTTTTTATTGATTTTTTTTTTGCATGAAAGACATTAGAATGAAGGAAACCATTTTTCTTTTAAAAACTACTTTTTTTTAATTTTGTAAGGAAATATTTTTAAAGAAGGAAATAAAGGAAAATATTTTTGGATTTTTGAAAATTGGGGTCGGAACCGATGAGGTTTACCTACGTATCTCACATCCGGTGAGAATCAGACCCGCGTAGTCCGGTCAACTGTGCCAAAATCAAAACTATTTTGAACAACAATTTTCTTTCTATCTTTTTCAAATATTTTTCTCTTTTTCTTTTTCTCCTTTTTCCTTTTTTATTTTTCAAAAATCCGGCAGCATTTTGGTACTATTTGGGTATGGAGTTTTTTCATAACAAATGGTCACCCTCACTTAGTCCTAACACTGGTATTTTTCTCAATTTTCTCTCATTATATACAAGCTGGTCAACATGCAAAGCCGAGCAAATAAGTGCGCAAGTAGCACGTAAGTTGCATCAGGATGGTCAATTCATTTCAGGTCACCTGTCCTAGACGGACTCAACCCCTGTGTTGAGTCCCCTAAGTCAAATGCACATGATGCAAACAAACGTCCTACTAGGGATCCTGCATGAGGTTTTTGTTCTTCTAGGTTTAAACCATAGGTTTATTGGTCAAGACTTGACTTACCCGAGCGGACAACTCGAGCCGATGGGGAGGCAGTGTACCGGGGATACAGAAGCTCCGCCGGCTTAGCAACTTATCCAACCTCGTTGTGAATTGGGAAAGACTCTAAATAGAAGAGAAGCTACACGAAGTGCACCCTTCTCCATGATGTAGAAGACTCGGAAAGAGGAAGGGTTTCGAGACAGTTTATATATACAATTGCAACAACGATCAAAGCGGTAAAACATTTAGCACATATAGCATGGAATATGTAGAAAATCAGATAAAGCCAAATATAACAATTGTACTAAGCTCGAATTCTTGAAGCCTAAATTGAAATTCTGGGTTCGTATCCCCAGCAAAGTCGCCATAGCTGTCACACCTCCTTTTTTACACACCTACCCCGACGGATGAATGTATTAGGGTGTTTTTCTAATTTAAGTGACATTATTCGAAATGAGATTGTTTATTTATTTTCTAGAGTCGCCACTTGGGATAGGATTGGATTTTGGTGTCCCAAGTCACCAGTTTAACTTAAATCCCAAATCGAGGAAAATTGTTGACTTCCCAATTGGAGTCTGCGAACCAAAAATTTTGAATAAGGAATTCTGTTGACCCGAGGGAAGATGTTAGGCACCCCCGGATCCCGTGGTTCTAACACGGTCGCTTAAATTAATATAAATGGCTAAAATCTAATTTTTATACATGCTCCAACCTATAGTGCAATTTTAAGATCATTTACCGCTTTTTAGTTAATTTCTAAGAAAGTGAACGTCATTTAAAAACGTATTTTTGGATCACGTCGCATGAAATGCACCCGAATCTTCGACACATTCTTATTCAATATTTTTGGATTTGGATTTGGGTTGCATGAAATGCACACCCGTATTTAAGAAGGTAAAATTATTAAAAAGCGCGCCTAAAGTGACTAACGGGTTATTATCTTTGCGGTGGGCCGTCAAATTTGCTAAACAGCACGCCCCGAATGCTAAGTATTTTAATAGGAACATTTAATGAGGGCCCCGCAATTTATGTATTTTGTTTGGCGAGGCTCATCTCATTTTTTATTTAAAGAAAAACCTAAAGCAACTACGATTTTTCTATTTATTTATTTTTTTCTCTAAAAGGGCCTAATTAATTTGCATTTATAAATTCTGGCCTCGAGTTCAAGTCCGAATTCAAACAAAAGGGGAACCCTCTTAATTTGAACCCGCTACCTAACTCGAAAACCTAAATTCATATTGCAACTTAATTACCATATTCCTAATATAAGTTTTAAAGGGTTTTTAACTTCTAACAACTTTGTTCCTTGTAATTTGAAATTTCCAGCATTTATTGGGCCTTAAAGGTTTAGCCTAGGTCCGATATGTGAAGTTGGCCGGTCATTGGGCTTCAGTGAAGTCCAGCCACGAACTCTTCCTAGCCTAAGAATCAAGTTGGCTGTTTGAGCAATTAAGTAAGCAATGGGCTCATTTTCACAGCCCAATTATCAGGAGCCCATGCGTGGGCAATTCTGAAAAAATGCAGGTTTCATCATTTTGGTTTTACTTGTAGTTTGTTTTTCTAACATTCAAATTACATATAGACAATATACTATGACCATAAGCATTTAATGGTAGGATTTTCAAACTTCTAATTTTGAAACCTTAATTCTCACACAAATTGAATTAACAGTGAGATTATGAATTGAAGCACGTAATCTATTTATAATTAGATTCCCACCAGTACCAATACTATAGCCGATTTTATGCTATCTACTCACAATATTTTGCACTTCCAGTTGTTAATATAAAATCAGTTATCTATTCTAGTTATTCTCCTTGTTTTGAAAATGAAACTACAAAATACTTACACTACATCACCTACTAGAAGCAAATTAACATTCACATGGCTTATTACTAACTCCCCAACTAATTTCGAAAATGAAACCAGTCCAACCCATTCCAAATTATATAGTCATTCATGGTCTCACATGTCTATAATCAAAGCTACTTGAGGTCTAATTATGCAGTCTATAGTTCAAAAATATACTAATTGCAAATGAAAACCAAAACTACTCTAAAACTACAGCAGAAACAACAGAATCATTGGCAGCAAACGAGATTGCAACTTCATTTCATTTTTTAGCTTGTGATGTACATTGACATGAGCTCAGAATGTGTACCTGGAATCAAAGTACAATAAGATGAAAGAGAATCAATAGTAAATAGCAAAGCAACAACTCAAATACAGTCCAGCAAATAGCACCGGAATAAGTCCGGAATCGAAATGTGAAAACACAGTTCCAATAATCCACCAAACAGACTTAAATAAACCAAAATGATTCGAAACTAAACCCATCAGATGATTTCTAAACTTCAGCAAATAGAAACAACCCAAAAAGCTTGAACAAATCCCAAAGTGATTTGAAATTGAATCTAGAAACAATCGGAAACTCGATTAAAACTAACTTGCAATCAAACTCAAAATTTCAATGTAACAGTATCTTTTTTTGGAATTTTCTACTGGATTTTTGATGTTTTTGGATTTTTTGACAGGAAATATGATATGGAAGAAGATTTGAGCTATAGGAATGCAGATTTTGAACTTCCTTAGATTTTAAAGTTCAAATTTGCAATTCAGAATTTCAGAAAGGGATTTGGGGGAGAAAATGAAAAGCTGAAAGTTTTTGGGGAATTTTCAGAGGTCTAAAACTTGTAAATCAGGGCACTAGGCCTGCTTTTTATAGGCAAGTAAGGGGCAGGAATGCTAGAGGTTTTCACTCATTTTGCCCCCTTTTTATTTTCAGAAATTGTACATTAATTCTTAAATTTATGGCTTGTTGCCCATGTTACTGCATTAAGAATGCAGAAACTTACACTAGGACCCCCTTCTAGAAGGACCTAGGGTATTCTAGCTTTGTTTTCTACCTGTGAAATACCTATATTACCCTTACTTGAGTTCTAAAATTACTAAGCCTTAACAAACTAACCCATTTTAAGTGCCCAAACTACCCCTGATTACCCCTGAAATTATCAACCAACCCCAACCCCTTTTAACCTTGGTCAAATAACTGTGGTTAAACCCAGTGAGTCTAAATCAGCTATATCCAAACCCTAAGCCTTAAATTGAAAATGAACACTGAATTGAAGAACAATACTAATTCAATCAAACAAAATTCAAACAATACCCAAAACAGATTTGAAACATAATTAAACTAAAATCTAAAAGGAAACAAAATCATATTGCAAAACTAATATACATGTGTTTAAGACAAATACTACACTACTTATTAGAATTGCTGAAACACCAACTGAATCAAGGTAAAAGTAAAAGAAAATCCAACTAAAGTAACGATTTGAACTAATTAGAATTAAACTAATACTTAACAATTAAACTTACCAAAATAGAATGAAAAATCAAAATTAAGCTAATAAGAACTAATTATTGAAATTCGAGTTAAATTGGAAGAAAAGCAAACAATTGCATTGGAAGAACACAGAGACACATAAAAAAAGGAAATTGAGAAACTCACTGATTTCTTTTTAATGCATTAACTTGAAATTGGCCCGAGGTGACTTGACTTGAAATTGCTTGACCAATACTGGTGTTTAAATGTGTGTTTTCAATGAGAAAATACACGGCTAAACCCTATAATGCTCAAGCCATCAACAGAAGCCCCAACTCACGAAACTAGGGTTCTAAACCGACCTTCAATCCAAAATTCAAAAATTTCAAGGATGATTTGAGGGTTATGGGCTACGGATTCGTAAAGAGGAGAGTGAGGAGACCACATGGTGTTAATTTGGTGGGCCTTGGAAGACTTAGGGTTTTCACTGGAATTTTGATCCAAGATTTGAGAAGATTAGCTAGGATTTGAGGGATGGGGTTTGGGGATTTGGAAAGAGGAGGGGAAGGGGAGCTTCTGGTGAAATTTTGGGAGGGATTGGAGCTTAGCCGCCGGCGGAGACGATTTCCGGCCGGCGGCGATGACGAAGGGCGGCGGAGACATGGTACGAGGAAGAAGGGATATGTTTTAGGGTTTGTTTGGTATTTAGGACAATTTTAAGTAATGTTGGTATTAATTAAGGACCGTTAGATTTGGGGTGAT
>MU767559.1:0-15210 GCA_026770625.1 Nicotiana glauca | reverse complement strand
CTCATCAATTAATTCCTCTTTTAATACTTTTGAAAATCTTAGGTTTTTCCTTCCAATTTTCATAAATATAAGATCACTTCATGGATTCAAATTTAAATAATAACAGTCAGTACAAAGTTTGACTAAAACTATCCCAGAAACCTGGTGTCACAAGTGCATGAGCAACTGCTGGCAATGATATAAATACAACACAACACCTGTCCGGAATATAATGGACAGAAAGGTAATACAATTACTAGGAAGGGACTTTAAAAGTTGCGGGCCGCCTTGAATACTGCAACTCACCTAGTCCCCGAATCGTCCGTGCTACTGCGCCCAATAGGCTGCTAAAGTATCATGTACCTGTGCAACAAAAATGCACAAAAGTGTAGTATGAGTACGTAATCAACGTGTACTCAATAAGTGTCCTGCCTAATCCCAAAGGGGTAGAGACGAGATGGTCAACTTTGACACACTCTAACGGTCCAATGATCACTTATCCTCAATACACATATTAAACCATGGATTTATTCTTTATAGACATGATTCTAATCCAAATAGAGGAAACGAATAAAGACGCAGTTCTTTCATATGAAAATTTCCCGAATTTCTCTTTAAACCATAATCAAATATATTTAAGCCACAAAAGGGCAATAATAACTTAATTAAGTTCAGGCAGCAACAAAGGCATGCGTAAATCATACCGAGGCGACGGTCTGGTCCAATAGAAATAAATGAGCACTTGCTGAGGGTCGACGGCGCGCCTATAGATGCATCTATTAATATACCGAGGCGTTCAGCCCTTTCCAAAATAAACACACACAGACAGACAATCAGTCAAGAAGTCAAGCAATTATCCAAGAAAGGCCAATTCCCTTTAATAAATTGAGAAAAATGAAGCTTAAGTCTTTTTAGAAATCCATTTATTAGTTTAATGTGATCTATTACCCCGCTCACGAATCATCCATGCGAAGCGATACACATAAGATACATGCTCAGATAGCCAATTAGAATTTTATCGAGGAATAATTATCCAAATAAGCCAATTCTCTGTTTAACAAGTTCAGAAAATGATGTTTAATCTCTTTTTAAATTTCTTTACTAATAAAAGGTGATTTAAACAATCCAAGTCATAGATGGGTTCATAATTAATTCAAGTATAACATGCTGATGGGTCCTAACTACCCGGACAATAGCATAATAGTAGCTACGCACGGACTCTCGTCACCTCGTGCATACGTAGCCCCCACAAATAGGAGCACATAACCAATTTAACTCACCTATGGGGTAAATTCCCCCTCACAAGATTAGAAAGGAGACTCACCTAGCTCCGAAGACTCGCAACCGGCATTCTACATCCTTCCGAAGGCTTGAACCAAAGCACAATGCACCAAAACTAGCCAATGATCACACAAATCCATTAATATATGCTCAACTATACTCCGCAATCCAATTTATAACAATTCCTAACTCCGAACGAAAGGTTGACCAAAATGTCCTCGGGCCCATGTACCCGGAATCCGAAATGTTTTTTGAAGGTAAAGATTACACATAACCTTAGGAACTCATATATATAATTTTCTCCTAATTCCATACTCAAAGTCGTGGCTAAAATCCAAGATTTATAATTTTCTAGGTTTCCATCCAAAATCCCAATATTTACTCTAATTTCCATGCTTAAATACATATATAATTGATATATTTAACTCAAAAGTGATAGGGATGACTTACCTTAATCATTGACGACAAAATCCCCTCTTGAAGCTCCCCAAAATCGCCTATGCCATAGAGAAATGTGATGGAAATGGCCAATCCCCGACATTAAAATGACATTCTACCATCTAGGGATTTCAGCTTCTGCGAAAAAATCCCGCTTCTGCGAAACCCGCTTCAGCGGAAAATGATCCGCTTTTGCGGTACCTGGCTTCAGCCCATCTTCGCTTCAGCGGAAGCTAAACCGCATCAGCGGTTCCGCTTAAGCGGTCAAAAAGACGCTTCTTTGGCCACCTAGGCCTGACCCCTTTTCCGCTTCTGCGGAATATGCGCCGCTTTTGCGGTTCTTCCTCATGCCCCACCTTTTCGCTCCTGCGGTCCCGCTTCTGCAGTCCAGGAACCGCAGATGTGGTCATGACAAAAGCAGCACACTCAACCTTCCAAATTTCCAAATTTCGATCCGTTAACCACCGGGAATCCACCTGAGGCCCCCGGGACCCCAACCAATCATACCAACCAATCCCAAAACATATTACGGACTTGCTCGAGGCCTCAAATCATAACAAATAATGCCAAAACCATGAATTACACCCCGATTCAAGCTTTATGAACTTTGAAACTTCAAACTTCTATTTTCGATGTTTAAGCATATCAAATCATGTCCGATTGACTTCAAATTTTGCACACAAGTCATATTTGACATTACGGACCTACTCCAACATTTGGAATTTGATTCTGACCCAGATATCAAAAATTCAACCCCCCGGTCAAACTCTTCAAAACCTTCAAGGTGCTATCTTTAGCCAAACGGCTTCAAAATGGTCCACGGACCTCCGAATTCACTTCCGATCGCCCTCCCAAATCCAGAATCACCATACGGAGCTACTCCCAGTCTCAGAATTCCAAACGGACATTGATAGAACCGAAATACACCTCAAACCAAACTTGTGAAATTTCTTCTAAAATGCTAACTTCCACAATAGGCGCCAAAATGCTCCCGAGTTATCTAAAACCTGAACCGGGCATACGCCCAAGTCCGATATCATCATACGAACCTGCTAGAACTTTCATATACTAATTTCGAGGTCATTTACTCAAAATTCCAATCCTAGTTCATTCTTTCAACTTTAAGCTTCTGAAAGGAGAACTTTCACTTAATTTTAACATCGATCTTTCAGAATTTAAGTTCCGACCATGTGGACAAGTCATAATACCCGAAATGAAGCTGTTCATGGCCTCTGACTGTTGAACGGAGCGCTGGTATTCAAAACGACCGGTCAGGTCGTTACAGTACACCTACCACATGATATTATGAAATGGTAGCAAGTGGTACGCCTACCACGTAATATTATGAAATGGGAGCGAGTGGTACGCCTACTACGTGATATTATGAAATGGGATCGAGTGGTACACCTACCACATAATATAATGAAATGGGATCGAGTGGTATGCCTTCCACATGATATTATGAAATGGGATCGAGTGGTACACCTACCACGTGATATGAGGAAATGTGATCGTGTTTCACGCCTGCAACGAGAGGAAATTGAAACAAGTGAAAGTGGTTTGTTTTCCCGCATTCTATGTTAGAAGACATTAGATGTAGTTTCTTTTGTTATTCCTGATATTCTGTTTTATCTGCTACCCCATAACATGTTCCCCTCCCAGTTTTAATGAATTTCTTTCCGCTATTATTTTTCTGTACTTGTATATATATCTGCACAGGTTTATCTGGTAGTCTGGTCTAGCCTCGTCACTACTTTGCCGGGGTTAGTCTAGGCACTTACCAGCGCATGAGTCGGTTGTGCTGATGCTACACTCTGTGCATCTTTTTGCACAGATCCAGGTGTTGGAGCAGCATTTGAGTAGCAGTAGTATTCTAGGAGCGAGCTTTCAGTCTAGGGACATTCGAGATAGCCTTGCTGACGTTCGCAGGTCCGGAGTCCTTTCTATTTTATTTAGTCTGTTATCATTTGTACCGAAGCAAAGAGTTTTATATTTCATTCAAACCTTGTATTTACTATTCTCTAGACGTTCGTGAGTATTGTGACACCAGTCTTGGGTACAGGATTTTGTTAAACTTCCGCATTTCTTTCAGTTAATCATATTTGAGACTTCCGTTTTATCATATTATGTTTCGTTTTCATTAAATGGACGATAATTGCTAAAAGAAGTAAATTGAGTTGGCTTACCTAGCTCCTATTAATAGGCGCCATCACGACTCCCGAAGGTGGAAAATTCGGGTCGTGACATGGACGCGAAGTGCAAAATTTTGCCCAGCGATTTAAGTCCCAAAACAGAACACTTTCGGAAAATTTTCCCCATTTCACAAACCACTTATTCCCTAAAGCTTCTAGGCGATTTTTGGATCTCTTCTTCAGCAAGAACTTCTGGATAAGTAGTCTTTAACTTGTTTCCTTCCATTTTTATCAACACCCATTAAATTCCTAGGCCTAAACATGTGAAAATAGGTAGAAAATTAGAGAATTGGGTAATGTTTGGGTTTTAAAATATTTCGTGAATTAGACCTCGTTTTGGGGTCAAACTTGAAAGCAAATTATATATTTGGACTCGTGGGTGAATGGATGAATTTATTTTGGTCCGAACCTCGTGTTTTGACCAAGCGGGCTCGGGGTCGATTTTTAGAATTTTTGGCAGAATGTTTAGAAAAATATATATAGGCATTTGGATTGGATTATTTAGCATTATTGATGATATTATATCAATTGTGTATAGATACGATTCAATTGAAGCCAAATTCGAAAGGAAAAGCGATGCTTAAGGATTGAATTGGCCATAGAACTCCGAGGTAAGTGTTTGATCTACCCTAGCTTGAGGGAATAGGAGTTGAGTCATATTTGTTACTTGCTAATTACGAGTACGATGTATAGGCATGGTGACGAGTATCTATACATTGGTGTCTAGTATGACTGTTAGTCTTTACATTACGAATATTTGGATTTTGCTATATCTTCCATGTTTTAATGATGATTTCTATTAAAATTGTGAAAGTATATGAGATGATTGAACCCTTTGGAGCATTGGCTCATGTGGTAAAATGAATTACAAGTAAGAAATGAAAGAAAGAGAAAGAAGTATTAAATAATTCCCCTGCTGAGATATTTTGTTAAACTGTTGGTATCTCCCTTGCCGGAAATTTTATTGCTTAATTGTTGTACCCTTGTCGGGGTTTAATTGTTTAATTGTGTTCCCTTTCCAGGATTTCTATTACCGTTTTGATTATTCCCTTTCCCTTGTATGAAATTGTTGTTTGGGTGAGGAAAATTGTAAAAGCACGAAGGGTGATGCTGTGCACTTATTGCCGTTTGTTATGGTTTCTTATTGTTATCAGTTTAGGTGCATTAATTGTCTTATTCTACTATTATTGTGATTCTTTACGTGACATTTCCCTTTACTGTGTTACTTGTTATTATTGGATTTATGCCACAATTGGTACATGTTTATATTTGAATTAATTGCCAGTTGTCATTATTTGTTTTCCTCAGTAAATCATAATTTTTGTGTACTTTTTGTCTTTTGAATTCGTATTAATTGTTGTGTTTGTTAGAGTAAATTATATCTGGAAGAACTGTTGGCATAATGAAATGGGAGCGGGTGGTACGCCTACCACAAGATATTGATGAAATGGGAGCGAGTGGTACGCCTACAATACATGATATATTGAAATGGGAGCGAGTGGTACGCCTACCATACATGATATATTGAAATGGGAGCGAGTGGTATGCCTACCACACATGACATATTGAAATGGGAGCTAGTGGTATGCCTACCACACATGATATATTGAAATGGGAGTGAGTGGTACGCCTACCACAAATTATATATTGAAATGGGAGCGAGTGATACGCATACCACAAATGATATATTGAAATGGGGGCGAGTGGTATGCCTACCACAAATGATATTGAAATGGGAGTGAGTGGTATGCCTACCATAAATGATATATTGAAATGGGAGCAAGTGGTACGCCTACCACAAATAATATAATGAAATGGGAGCGAGTGGTACGCCTACCACGAGATATTATGAAATGGGAGAGGGTGGTACACCTACCACGAGATATGAGGAATGGGATCGGGTTGCACGCCTGCAACAAGATGAGCTGAATATGAAAGTTGTCTTTATTTCTTATTTCCGTGTTAGAAGTTAAACCGTAAATTGTTTCTCTCTTATTCCTTATATCTTGTTTATATTTGATACCCCTGAAGCATGTTCCCTTCCCACATTGATTGATTGTTTTTTTGTACCTCCTTGTTGTGTGTATATTTATATATATTTGAACTGCACATGATTAATTGGGTGTCTGGTCCTAGCCTCGTCACTACTTCGCCGGGGTAGGCTAGGCACTTACTAGCACATGGTGTCGGTTGTGCTGATACTACACTCTATGCTCTTTTGCACAGATACAGGTTTCGGACAACAGCAGCAATAGCGTGGGTGTTCGCACTCAGACCAGCGAGAAACTGAGGTAGCCTTGCAGGCGCTCACAGGCCTGGCATCTCTTCTATCTTTATTTTAGTCTGTTATCTCATTTATTTCGAGACAAACCGTTATATTTTCTTTCGGACGTTGTATTTAGCACTCTTAGTAGTTCGTGAGTACGCGACACCAGTCTTGGGTAGAGTTTTTCATCGAATTTCAGTATTTCATTAGTTTTGTTAACTTAAGTCTTCTGCTCATTTAAATTATTCCGCTGCATTTATATTATTATTATTATTTTTAAATTTTTAAAAGAAGAATTCTGAAAACGAAAAAGGTAAATAAGAGTTGGCTTGCCTAGTTCCTATTAGTAGGCGCCATCACGACTCCCAAGGACAGGAAATTCGGATCGTGACAAATTGGTATCAGAGCACTAGTTACATAGGTCTCACAACTCACGGACAAGCTTAATAGAGTTTGCGGGATCAGTACGGAGACGTCTGTATTTATCCCCCAGAGGCTACAGAGTTAGGAAAAAGTTTCACATTTGTTCTTTCTTGTCGTGCGGTTCTGTTCCTCAAAGCTAATTGAATTTCTACTCTTGTCTTTCCACGAATGGCGAAGTCATGTACCGCTTTTTCAGCTGAACAATGGCACCGACTGGTGATAGATGAACTACGTCTTCAAAAGTTTTGCGAAAGTCGGATAGGTTTAACCAAACTCTTCGCTACCACTTTCGGCGGTGCATCTTTTGAGGACCCACTGAATTTTCTTGACCGCTGCTATGAGGTATTGCAGAACGTGAGAATAGTCGAAAGTGAGGGGGTTGATTTTGCTGTGCTTTGGATGACAAGTAGGGGTAGTGGAAAGATAATGTATTTATTAGACCAGTTATGGTTCCAACGAAAGATGCAGATGTATCAAGAGATCACCTAATGAATCATGTAGGGGTTCAACGGACCTTAACGTCTGGCTCATTTATTTGAGTTGTGAAGGACAAATATTGTGGATTATCGGATGTTGTGACCTTTGACTTAGCGCCAAATGGGGAATTCCACTATCAGCGAATGGATCATATGGTCATGTGTTATGTCAGTTTTGGCTTGGAATGTATATATATGGTACAGAAAGGTTCCCCAATAATCTATACATATTTAAGGCTTGGTACTTTGTAGGGGGTAAGGTTGGAACTTATGGTATGTCTGCCTCCTTAATAATCCAACACTTTAGTATCAAGGGAGTTAGGGAAACAACTTTAAATTTACAAAAGGTCTACTCAGTGTGGCACTCACGGTTGCGGATTTGGGGTGCTTTGGAGGAAATACAGTGGTAGACAACCTTCTCGACTATATAGTTTGTGCCGAGATTTATCTGTATGGAGTTTTACCATTGTGATCGTTGTGCGTAAATAGGGGTAAGAATCGCCCCCAAGGAATAATGAAGAGTATATGAATAAATGGGGTAGCTCAGTAGTGTTAAGCCAGTATAGCAAAAGAGGAAACTGGCCGCCGGTGTTTGTGGCAAGCCTACGAAGAGGGCAGACTGGCCAATGCAACATCACCTACTCAGCTGGAGTTTACCTCCCGGGTTCTCTGCAATATGTGGTATATATGATCTGAATGGTTTTGCTAGGTCACCATGATAGAGTCCGAATATGTCATCAGGTTCAACATTAGCTGAGCCCTCAAAGGAATTGTTATGAATGTGGTAGTACTAGGCCCATCATGGAAAAAAAATTGTCCTAGACTTGGAGAAATATAATTTATGAAAGCACTAAGTCTACATGTCCCATAGCAGTTAATAATCAGCTTACATGGCCAGCCAGAGGTAGGGTTCAGGATGTTAGAGGTGGAGGTGAGACTCCTAGAGCTGGAGACCCAACCGTTGTTATATTTTCTATGGTGTGGCTGAGGTCGCAACACTAGATGGTGTCTTTACTAGTACGATTTTGAATAGCTATAAAGTGAAAATTTTCTTAATTTGATTCCATTCTGAGTATCGTGGCAAGTCCTTCTATTATGCTCCACTTATGAGCGAGCTTCGTAATTCTGAGATCTTCTTATGTGAATGCTCTTGTTGAGAGATTCGACAGAGATGGCTAAGTCTATCATTATATATTGTGATATTATTAAACGAAAGACATTTGAAAGAAGGATAAATGAAATATTTCGGTTGGCATGCCATGTATAATACCGGTGACTCAGCACTAAGGACGAGATCCTCGCATATTTATGTAATGAGAAGTATTTAAACCATAATTATTGAGTTTTAGACTACGAGATGTGGTTATGGTCATACCTATGAAGCGTTTTACGTCAAGATATCATTGCTATAATGCCTTGCTTGTAATGCGAAAGTTAGTGTTATTGATATATACTTTATGGTGTTTTGTCGGGTTGTGGAAATATTGTTAGGAGTTGTTTTGGTGTTACTCTAACAAGTGGATAGGCCTAGTTGCAGGGGAGACTCTGCCAAAATTTCTGAAGAACATGGGAGTTAGAAAAAAAATTGGGATATTGAGAGTTGCAAGGGCAAATTTATGTACCTAATATGGATGGGCTTTGAGAGTTGATTCTAGAAGAGGCCCACAGTTCACGGTATTCTATTCATCCAAGCACCACGAAGAGGTATCAGGATTTGCGGCGGTATTATTGGTGGCGTAGAGTAAAGAAGGATATTGTGGCATACGAGGCGCGGTGTTTGAATTGTCAACAGGTTAAAAATGAGCATCAGAGGCCTTGTGGTTCATTTTAGAGGATTGAATTTCCCGAGTGAAAGTGGGAGAATATTGCTATAGACTTCGTTAATGGACTCACGTTGAATCGGAAGAATTTTTATGTCGTTTGGGTCATTGTTGATAGGCTGACCAAGTTAGCGCATTCCATTCCTGAGGCAGCCTCCTATGTATCCGAGAGGTTAGCTGAGATTTATATCCGAGAAATTGTTCGCTTTTACGGGGTGCTGGTATCTATCATTTCGAATCGAGGTACGTAGTTTACCTCGCATTTCTAGATAGCAGTTCAGCGGGAATTAGGCACCCAAGTACAGTTGAGCATAACATTTCATCCTCATACAGACAGTCAGTCAGAACGGGCTATTCAAATTTTTGAGGATATGCTCCGTGCTTGTGTTATTGACTTTGGAGGTTTGTGGGATTAGTTCTTGCCTTTAGCGTAGTTTGCCTACAACAACAGCTACCAGTCGAGCATACATATGGATCCTTATAAAGCTTTATATGGTAGTGGTGTCTATCTCTGGTTGGATGGTTTGAGCCGGGTGAGGCTCGGTTGTTGGGTATAGATTTGTTTCAGGAGGCCTTGGATATGGTCAAGATTATTCAGGAAAGGTGTAACGACCTGGCCGGTCGTTTTTTGAATTTATGCCCCGTTCCCCCATTAACTACTTCCCCTAAGTTCATTTCTGCTTTTTTGGTTTGTCTGGACGTTTGGTGTTGGGGTACGGAGTGTTTTGGGACACTTAGTCCCTAAATGAGAGCTTAAGAGTCGAAAAATGGTCCGTATTCGGAACAGTGTGAAGACGACCTCGAAATGGAAATCCGATGGTTCCGTTAGCTCCATTAGGTGATTTCGGGATTGGGATCATGTTCGGAATGTATTTTAGAGGTTCGTAGTTCATTTAGGCTTGAAATGCCGAAGTTCAAATTTTTGAAGTTTCCGGTCTGATAGTGAGTTTTTAATCCGAGGATCGGATTTGAATTCCGGAAGTTGCTGTAGCTCCGTCATGTCATTTGGGATGTGTGTGAAAAATTTCAGGTCATTCGGGCGAGGTTTTGTTAGGTTTTTGGTCGTGTGTTTGTTTGGAATTTGAAGTTCTTAGGCTTGAATCTTTGCTTAATTCGTGTTTCCAGCATTGTTTTAGGTGATTTAAGGATTGGTAGAAGTTTGAATGATTTTATGGGATATGTCCGTAGATTTGGTTGAGGTCCCAGGGGCCTCAGGTGTGTTTCGGATGCTCAACAGAGCATTTTTGTGTTGTTAAAATTGCAGAAAACTGGGCTCAGCTGTTGCAGAGTTTTCCTTTACGCGATCGCGGCCTCCCTCTCGCATTTGCGTAGTGTAATCTTGAAGGGAGGCCAATTCCTTCATCGTGTTCGCATACCATTGTCCGCATTCGCGAAGTACCATTTATTTTGCCATTGTTTTCGTGAACGCTTGCACGCGTTCGCGTAGACCACTTCTGGGTCTCAGCATTTTTCCTTCATCGTGATCGCGTTATAGGCCACGCGTTCGTGTAGCTTAAAGTTCCAGGCCTTCGCGTTCGCATCCTATCCATCGCGATCGCGAAGGGCATTTTTTACATCCCCATTTCTTTCTTCTCTGCGAACGCGAGCCAACCTCTGCGTTCACGATGCATTAAATGACTGGGCAGTATTTAACATTTCAAAAATGAGGTTTTGCCATTTTTATCTAAACTCAAGGTTTGGAGATCGAATTTGGGAGCAATTTCAAGGGGTTTTCAAGGGCAATCACTGGGTAACGATTCTCTACTCTTCTATGAATAAAACATATTAATATAATCGCGAATTCACCCTTTAATTTCGGATTTTTGAATGAAAATTTGGTAAAACTTCTTAGACCTAGCTATGGGGTTTTGTGGGGGCATTTGACCTCCGATTTGGGAGATTTTTATATGGTTAGACTTGTGAGAGTACGAGGGTTCTGAAAACGTGAAAATTATTCGAATCCAAGATGTTGGCTAGAGGGGCATTTTGGTCATTTTACCTACTTTCGTGCCCTAGCTTTAAATTTAGTAGTGGAATCAGTTGTTTGCAATATTATTTATGATGTGTAATTGAATTGAATAGATTTGGGTCATTTGGAGTCGGATACTCGTGGCAAAAGCGTGGTTTCGGGTTGACTTGCACTTGTTCGAGGTAAGTGGCTTGTCTAACCTTGTGTGGGGGACCTTTCCCCTTAGGATTGTTACTTGATGTTTGAGTGCCTTGTGTATGAGTTGACGAGTGCGTACTTGAGCCGATTGATGAAATCCCATTTTTATTTAAGCTATGGAAATTTAGTTCTTATTCTTATTTGCTTTATTCTATTTGAAGTTATGACTTGTGCTACGTTAGTAAAAGCATGTTTAGCTGATTTGACTTGTGCTACGTTAGTAAAAGCATGTTCTTATCCTGTGGTTCCCGTGAGTTTTCGGGTTTTGGGATTGAGTTGTGGACTTCCACATCTCTTTTGAGTTGTTTAGGCCTAGCGGCCTTATTTGCAGTTATTATTTAAATATGTTTAGCTTTAAAATATTTATTTCGCAAGTTAAGTTGCTAAATTTTTGCATTGCTAGCCTTACCTAGTCGTATGATCTAGGTGCCATCACGACATGTTCATGGAGGGTGAACTGGGGTCGTGACAAGTTGGTATCAAAGCTCTAGGTTCATAGGAGTCACGGAACACAGGCCGGTTGTTTAGAGTCTAGCTGATCGGTACGGAGACGTCTATACTTATCTTCGAGAGGCTGTGTAACCGTTAGAAAAATTTTAGTTCATTTGATTCCCTGTCGTGAGACATTTTTGACATCACAATCCTAAAATCTGCCTTCTATTCTCTCACAGATGGCGAGGACACGTGCTACTCGAGATGATCAGGCACCCGCGCCCCCTACTGCAGCCGTCAGAGACCAGTGCTGGGGGAGAGGTCGAGGACGCGCACGTGGTGCAGCCATAGAACCTGCGCGAGCTTCCGGCGAGGTATCATCAACAGATCTAGCCAAAGTTCAGGCACCTGACGCGCCTACAGCTACTACTACTCCAGCCCTTCAGGAGACTTTGGCACAGTTCCTGAGCATGTTTGGTACATTGATTAAGGCCGGATTGATTCAGGTTATGCCAACTACTTCACAGATCAGGGGAGGGACCCAGACTTCCACCGCCCCCACTCCAGAGCATCGAGCTTCCATTGGTCAGGTACCAGGTGTCATGGCAACACAACCTGTGGTCCCAGTTCAGTGGGTGGTGAGGACCTCTCACCGAGTAGAGGACAGGTGGGTCCAAGAGAGAGAGGACAAACGAGGCCAGGAGGGAGAGTATAGAGGAGTGAGCAGACCTTGTGGACCGGGGAGATATGCTGGTCCTTATTTCGGAGATAGGGTGCTTCATGGTAGAGGTTTGCGGGTCAGCTAGCTCAGTCTGCATCTTAGAGTTCCCACAGAGTTTCAGGTGTTGAGGGGTCTCGCACTACCCGTACCGCACTGTTTCCACTGCCACGCCAGTCACGAGGTTGCTTTGAGTGTGGTGACATATGCCATATGGTGAGGTATTGCCCTAGACTTAGGAGGGGTGCACCTCCATAGACCTCTCAGACACAACGTGCCCCGTTGAGTTCTCAAGCTTTAGTTACAACCGCAATTGCTACCCCACCTACCCGTACCAAGACTGTTGCCTCCGATTCTGTCATCACAGGTATTGTCATGGTTTGTTATAGAAGTGTATCGGTTCTATTCGATTTAGGTTCTACTTATTCTTATGTGTCTTTTTACTTTGCTCCGCATTTGGGTGTGCCCCGGAATTCTTTGAGTGCCCCCGTTTATGTTTCTACTCCTGTGGGAGATTCTCTTGTTATGGGCCGCGTGTATCGGTCATGTTTGGTTACTATTCATGGTTTTGAGACCAGAGCAGATCAATTGTCGATTTTGATATTATTCTGGGCATGGACTAGTTGTTGCCCCATCATGCTATCCTTGATTGTCACACCAAGACCGTGACGTTGGCAATGCCAGGTGTTCCGGAAAGGTGTAACGACCCGGCCAGTTGTTTTTGGAATTTACACCCCGTTCCCCCATTAACTACTTCCCCTAAGTTCATTTCTGCTTTTTTGATTTGCCGGGACCTTCGGTGTTGGGATACAGAGTGTTTTGGGACACTTAGTCCCTAAATGAGAGCTTAAGAGTCGAAAAATGGTCCATATTTGGAAAAGTGTGAAGACGACCTCGGAATGGAAATCCAATGGTTCCGTTAGCTCCGTTAGGTAATTTCGGGGTTGGGAGCGCGTTCGGAATGTATTTTGGAGGTTCGTAGCTCATTTAGGCTTGAAATGACAAAGTTCGAATTTTTTAAGTTTTCGGTCCAATAGTGAGTTTTATATCCGAGGGTCGGATTTGAATTCCGGAAGTTTCTGTAGCTCCGTCATGTCATTTGGGATGTGTGTGCAAAATTTCAGGTCATTCGGGCGAGGTTTGTTTAGGTTTTTGGTCGTAAGTGTGTTTGGTTGGAATTTGAAGTTCTTAGGCTTGAATCTTCACTTAATTCATGTTTCCGGCGTTGTTTTAGGTGATCTAAGTATTGGTACAAGTTGGAATGATGTTATGGGATATGTCTGTACATTTGGTTGAGGTCCGGGGGGCCTTAGGTGTGTTTCAGATGCTCAACGGAGCATTTTTGTGTTGTTAAAATTGCAGAAAACTGGGCTCAGCTGTTGCAGTGTTTTCCTCTACGCGATCGTGGCCTCCCTCTCGCGTTCGCGTAGTGCAATCTTGGAGGGAGGCCAGTTCCTTCATCGCATTTGCATACCGTTGTCCGCTTTCGCGAACTACCATTTATTTTGCCATCGCGTTCGCGTAGGCCAGTTTTGGGTCTCAGCATTTTTCCTTCTTTGCGATCGCGTTATAGGCTACGCATTCGCGTAGCTTAAAGTTCCAGGCCTTCGCGTTCGCATCCTACCCCTCGCGATTACGAAGGGCATTTTTGACATCCCTATTTCTTTCTTCTCCGCAAACGCGAGCCAACCTCCGCGTTCGCGATGCATTAAATGACTGGGCAGTATTTAACATTTCAAAAACGAGGTTTTGCTATTTTTATCAAAACTCAAGGTTTGGAGCTCGGATTTGGGAGCAATTTCAAGGGTTTTTCAAGGGCAATCATTGGGTAGCGATTCTCTACTCTTCTATGACTAAAAATATTAATATAATCGCGAATTCACCCTTTAATTTCGAATTTTTGAATGAAAATTTGGTAAAACTTCTTAGACCTAGCTATGTGGTTTTGAGGGGCATTTGACCTCCGATTTGGGAGATTTTTATATGGTTAGACTCGTGAGAGTACAAGGGTTCTGAAAACGTGAAAATTATTCGATTCTGAGACGTTGGATGGAGGGGCATTTTGGTCATTTTACCTACTTTCGCGCCCTAGCTTTAAATTTGGTAGTGGAATCAGTTGTTTGCAATATTATTTATGATGTGTAATGGATTTTGGATATATTTGGGTCATTTAGAGTCGGATATTTGTGGCAAAAGCGTGGTTTCGGGTTGACTTGCACTTGTTCGAGGTAAGTGGCTTGTCTAACCTTGTGTGGGGGACCTTTCCCCTTAGGATTGTTACTTGATGTTTGAGTGCCTTGTGCATGAGGTGACGAGTGCGTACTTGAGCTGATTGATGAAATCCCGTTTTTTTTAAGCTATGGAAATATACTTCTTATTCTTGTTTGCTTTATTCTATTTGAAGTTATGACTTGTTCTAGGTTAGTAAAAGCATATTTAGCAGATTTGACTGTCTAATTGCTACGTGAAGCATGCTAGGCTAGTTCTATTTGTTGGTTATTTTTCGTACTTCGTTCCTTGGTTTGTTTATGGCTGTGGTTGCGCATTTACATTGGGACTGCGGGTTCAATTCCCGATAGATCCCCCCTTGTTTGTTTACTTTGGGACTGCGGGTTCGATTCAAGATAGTTCCCCCCTTGTTTGTTTACTCTGGGACTGCGGGTTCGATTCCCGATAGATCCCCCTACACTTTTACTTTGGGACTGCGGGTTAGATTCCCGATATATCCCCCTGCACTTTTACTTTGGGACTGCGGGTTAGATTCCCTGTAGATCCCCCCTGCATATTGGTACATAAGTTGGACTACGGGACGATATCCCGGAAGATCCACTGGACAGTTGAGGAAAGGGCTACAGGATGGTATTCTGGGAGACCCTCATTGGTATCATTGTCATTGAACTATGTTTACTCTGTCTTTGTAGTTGTTATTGCCTCGTTGACCTTCCTTATTTCACTGTCGTATTTATTATTTCTGTCAGATTATTATACTGTTAATTATTATTATTATTATTATATTTT
>MU767556.1:29821-70394 GCA_026770625.1 Nicotiana glauca | reverse complement strand
TTATTAGGTAATGAGAATGAGGGGTAAAACGTGGGATAGGAAAGGCACCCAGGTCCGCTTGACTGGGGATACCCGCTCGAGTGCCGGTCATGTCCCTGGAATCTGGGGCGTGACACTTTTGCCTTGGGTGCTACATATTTTAATAGATGTAGGTGGTTCTATAGCAGACAGTATTGATCGCAGCTAGCGGTGCTTTGCCTTCACCTTCCCAGCAGTCTTGGTAAGCCCTATTTCATCCCGGGGCCATGCAATGCATCTTTTGCTTATATAATTTCCACATTTTGAGGTATAACCGGGGCCTTGTTGCCAGCACTTTCATAGCACTTCCTTTTGTATCTAATTAGAGGCTCCGTAGATATTGTGTGGGTTGTACAGGAGTATTGGGAAGGTAAAAAAACTATCTATTGTGTTTTGGACTCATGTTCCTCTAGATATTAAAGTATATGTATTTTGGGAACTTAATAGTGAAGTAATTAATGAAATAGCTTAGTAACGTGTGTGTGTGTGTATATACATACATACATACATACATACATACCTCTTATTATCTAAATCAACAAAAGTACATCGTCTCTCGATCATAAGTGAGTTGGGTAGAAAGTGTCTAATAGGCTTGCTCGACCGGGCTCACTCAGTTAAGTACCAGTCGCGCTCCCCGAGTTTGGGTGTGACAAAACCTCTATGGAAGATGCACTTTGATGGGACTGAACATAGTGGAGGAGCTAGTGCTGGTGTATTATTTATCACTTCTTAAGGTGAAGTTCTGCCCTACTCTTTTATGTTAACGCAAATCTGCCCGAATAACGTTGCTGAGTATCAAGCACTAATATTTGGTCTTGAAATGGTTGTCAAAATAATGCAGTTGCAATTGCAACTTTTTGGTGACTCTCAGTTGGTGATCAACCACCTTTTAGGAAGTTACGAGGTCAAGAAACGTGAACTACGCCCATATCATGATTATGCTAAAACTGGTAAAGGATGGCCCATGCTAAGCATGGGCCCAAATACTATATTGCATATTGAGGTTTTTTCTAAATCCTTATATAAAATGTCGATTGAATTCACAATTTACTTTTTTTAGCTAGTATAAATAGATTATACACGATTATATATACACACATCTACGAGTTATTTTTAGTTTAATCGGTTGGATAGGCCATTAGGATCAAATTTTGAAAATTTAAATAGTAAAAAATTAGAGAGTAATCATGAAATATTAAACATTTTAATGTGATACAAAATCATATAAGCGATATTGAATAGTTGAAAAGGTGGACGACTCATTCTTATTCATTTTTATTTTTATGGCATTTTAAACTTTCAGTTTAATTTGGTTCTTTCTGTTATAATTTTATTCTTTTCTACTTAAGTATATTTACAAGCTGTAATGAATGGTTATAATAGTGGAAATAAACCATCCAAAGTACCTTAGAATTATGGAATATAATTCTCTTTTATTTAATTTGCAAATGCACAATAAAAATTCCTTTCTTTTAATGTAGTATTTATAATGTAATTTTTGATAATTTTCTTGACCTCTAACATGGCATCTAGCATATGGATGATAATTTTCTTTTTAACAAAAGATCAAATATTAGATAACCCACTATTAGTAGCAACCGATATTTAGCAAGGAAGAACAAATATTATATTCTACAATTATTATTGTATTATGAAATAAACAATGTTAATTTAAAAGAAAAATAAATAAATTTTCATTTTTGATGTATTACGGCTAATCGTAACTTTACATTGATGTGACGACCCGACTCGTCGTCACATGAGTTATCACCTCGTTTTCCCTATTTCCTATTTTGTTATGCTTTATTTCCAGTGTTAGGTGTGAACGAGTTGATTTGGATTGGTTTTAGTAGGAAATGAGACACTTAGTCTCTTTAAGGATGGTTTGTTTTGGAAAACTCAACCAGACATTGACTTATGTGTTAGAGGGTTTGGATTTGAATTCCGATGATTTAGTTAGCTTCGGGGGATGATTTGTGATGTAGGAGTCCGATCAGAAGTAATTTTGGAGGTCTGGTGTAGAATTAGGCTTGAATTGACGAAGTTAGTATTTTGGCGAAGTTCGGTTGATAGGTGAGATTTTGATCCAAGGGTCAGAATGGAATTCTGAGAGTTGCTGTAGCTTCGCTAGGTGATCTGGGATGTGTGTGCAAAATTGCAGGTGATTCGGAGGTCTTTTGGTTGGGTTTTTGATCGAATGCGTGTTTCGAAAGTTTTTAAAGAACTTAGGCTTGAATTCGATGAGAATTGATGGATTTCGTGTTGTTTGAGGTGTTTTTATGATTGGAACAAGTTTGAATGATATTATAGAAGGTGTTG
The DNA here is from genome assembly GCA_026770625.1 of Nicotiana glauca. Classification (NCBI taxonomy): domain Eukaryota; kingdom Viridiplantae; phylum Streptophyta; class Magnoliopsida; order Solanales; family Solanaceae; genus Nicotiana; species Nicotiana glauca. The sequence goes on along the minus strand of MU767556.1, from coordinate 68,054 downwards.
GTGCTTTTGGTTGAGGTCCCGGGGGTCTCGAGGTGAATTCGGATGGCTAACGGAATGTTTTTGGGACTTAGGTTGTTGCAGAAAATTGCAGGTCAGTGCTGCAGGATTTTGCTCTATGCAATCACAAGAGAGGGGATGCGATTACATTGAAGGATTTTGAGGGGTTTTTTGGTTGTTCTATGCGATCGCATAGGGAGGCATGCGATCGCACAGTGTAAAGTTAATCCGAAATTTTTTTAGTTGAAATTGTTCTATGCGATCACAGGAGTTGGTGTGCGATTGCATAGGGTTAAGTTTGGAGTTGGAAATTCTGTTCTATGCGATCGCAGAAATTAGGATGCGATCGCATAGGGTTGGCTACAGTGGTCCGGGCAGAATGTTAAAAATATTTCATCCGCGAACCCTAACCCATTTTCCTCCTTTTTTGAGCATTTTGAGAGCTACTTGGGAGCATTTGAAGAGGGATTCAAAGGAGGTAAGTTTTATGAGTTAAAAACACGATTATATTGTGGAATTATCCTTGAAATTCTTGAGAATTTAGCCAAATTCGAAGAAACTAGGGCTTGGATTTTAAGATTTTTAAATTGGAATTTGAGGGGTCATTTGGACTCCGATTTTGGTATTCTTTATATGTATAGACTCGGGTCGAGATAAAGAACCTGTTGGTGTAAGAATTTTTATGTTTCGAGATGCGGGCCCGGGGCTAGGGTTTTGCCAAATTGTGGAATTTTGATGTTTTTCAGTTATTTTCAAATGGGTATTGTTCCTATAGCATAATGTGATGCATTCGTTCTGATTTTGGATACATTCGACGCACGTGAAGGCCAATTCTAGGGGCAAAGGCGTCGCGAGTTAAATAAATAGCCGGTTCAAAGTGAGTAATAGATGTAAATAATGTTCTGAGGGTTTGAAACCCCGAATTTGCACATTGTAGTGCTATGTTGAGGTGACTTGCACGCCGGATAACGGGCGTGGGGTAGAGCACCGTCAGGAATCATGACTTGGTCCGTCCCGCTTAATAAAATTACTACCTAATTGATTGAAGCTTAGTGATATCCTTATAAAAATGGATTAATTTTCATAATTTGGCCTCGTGCAAACTGATTGAATCCTTCAGGGATTGCCTTTACTGGTTTCTTACCATATTTTTAGACAATTGAACTCAGTCCTAGTATTTAATACTGTTTTGCAGACTCAGCCACTTTTTCTCAAAACTTGGAACTTAAATAATATTTTTAATGAAGTTTGGGTTGAATATTTTACATGCTATTGTGCCTGAGGGGCTTATGTGATTCTGGACTGAGTGTAGGATAGGGCTGCGCGCCGCAATAGTATTATATTGATATTGATTGAGGCTTAGGGCCTAATGGATGCCACGGGATGGCTTGATATTGCGGTTGGGACGTAAGGGGCCCCTCCCAGAGTCTGCACACCCCCAGTAAGCACCGTCGACGTTAAATAAATCGAGCGGGCTGCACGCTGCAACGGGTACTGGAGAGTACCGTACGATGTTTTGCATTGCATATTTGATGGTCATTATCCATTTCTCTGTTGCAGCATCATTAATTTCATTGGGTATCTAAATTGATGTACTTGGTAAAACTGTTGTGATTATAGCTTATCTTGTGCCTATTTAGGATTTCTTACTCTCAGCCTTTATTTATGTTTATTACTCACTGAGTTGGAAGTACTCACTTTACTTCCTGCACCTTGTGTGCAGATTCAGGTGCACCCACTAAGGCTGAGTGAGACTTTTCTCTATTGAGCGTCACATCCGGGAGCATCAAGGTAGTTTCATGACGTCCACAATCCTGATCTTCCCGCCTATCCTATTTATTTTTATTCTGCATTCTTCTGAACATTATGTAGTAGGTTGACACTCATATGTTAGAGGCTCAGACTTGTGACACTGGTTCATTTGGGCTGGGCAGTAGTATTTCTATATGAGATTCCGCATGTTTTAACTTCATTTTGGATTTTTGTTATTAAGACTTAGTAAATTGTCTGTGTTAAATTAAACCATGAACTGTGGTTAAGCAGTTAAGGGTGTTGAAATGGTCAGGCTTGCCTAGCAATATGTTGGGGCGGTTAAGGGTGTTGAAATGGTCAGGCTTGCCTAGCAATATGTTGGGCGCCATCAAGACCGGGGTTGGGGTCGTGACAAGTTAGTATCAGAGCCTAGGTTACTTGGTCTCGCGAGTCATGAGCTGGTTTAGTAGAGTCTTGCGGATCGTTATGGAGACATCTGGATTTATCCTCGAGAGGCTGCAGAACCTTTAGGAAAAACCTCACATTCTTTAAATTCTTGTCGTGCGGCTTTGTTGAACTGAGAACTAAACTTTTATTATTATATTCTCCCATAGATGGCGAGGACACGAGCTACCAGACGAGACGGACTACCACCAGTACCACCCACTGAGGCCACCAGAGGCCGTTGGCGCATTCGTGGTCGTGGCAGAGGAAGAGTAGCCGGGGCAGCACTTGCTGATCCACCAGTTGCCCCAACTCAGGATCAGGCTCCAGCTGTGGATATTCTAGCAGCGCCTGTTCAGGCACCAACTGTGGATATTCCAACAGCGCCTGTTCAGGCGCCAGCTGTGCCTATCGTGATTTCGGGTCTTCAGGAGACTTTGGCACAGATCTTATCAGTTTGCACTGGCCTGGCTCAGATATTTTTAACCACCACTGTAGCAGCTAATTCACAGGCCGGGGAAGGCAATCAGACCCCCGTTGCTTGCACACCTTAACAGGTAGTGCAGGGATTTTAGACGCCGGAAGTGCCTCATGCTCAGTCGATTACACCAGTTCAGGACTACGTGGTTCCAGCTATGCCAGATGATGAGCAGCGTCGTCTTGAGAGATTTGGTAGGCTCCAGCCTCTGACATTCGGTGGTGCTGAGGGCGAGGATTCCTAGGGTTTTCTTGACAGGTGTCAGTGTATACTCCATACGGTAGGGATTCTTGGGTCGAATGGTGTGGAATTTACTACCTTTCAGTTCACAAGAGCTGCTTTTACTTAGTGGGAAGATTTTGAGAAGCGTAGGCCTGCCGGGGCAGCACCTCTAACTTGGAAACAGTTCTCCGCTCTTTTTCTGGAGAAGTATGTACCTCAGTCCCGCAGAGAGGAGCTGCATAGGCAGTTTGAGTGGTTGACGCAGGGGGATATGATAATGACTCAGTACTAGATGAGGTTTTCGCAGTTGGCCCATCATGCTACTTGGGTGGTTCCGTCAGACCATAAGAGGATTAGGATATTTGTGGATGCCCTTAACTACCATCTCCGTATTCTAATGACTAGAGAGAGAGTACTGGGTGCTACGTTTGAGGAGGTAGTGGATATCGCTTGTGAGATTGAGTTAGTTTGCCGTAGAGAGTGAGAGGAGAGGGAGGCCAAGCCTCGTGGATCGGGTAGTTACAGTGGCGCTCCTTCGAGGGGCCAGTTCCAATAGGGTAGAGGTCATTCCTTCAGGCCTGCTCAGTCGGCCCGTCCAGAGTATCGTGGGGGATCTTCAGGCCATGGTCATCATGGGTCCCAGTAGGGTTAATCTTCACTCAGCGCTATCCCAGCTCAGAGTTCATCTCATGCCCCAGCAGTTCAGGGTTCTTCTACACCAAGTGCATCTTCTAGTCACTCTGGTGCGAGGGGTTCCCTTCAGTTCCCATCTCCAGCACCGGGCAACTGTTATGAGTGCGGAGAGTTTGGTCACTTGAGGAGGCAATGCCCTCGACTTCGTGGCAGACAGCATTAGTAGACTTCTACTCTAGTTACTTTACCACCCGCCCAGTCAGCTAGGGGTGGAGGTCAAGCAGCCAGGGGTCGCCCCAGAGGTGGAGGTCGATCAGACGGTGGCCAGTCTCGCTTCTATGCTATGACCAGTAGGTGAGATGCTATTGCTTCAGATGCTGTTATCACAGGTATTGTCTCAGTCTTCCACAGATATGCCGCTGTATTATTTGATCCCGATTCCACCTATTCATATATGTCTTCATATTTTTCTCATCATTTAGGTACGTCCCGAGGGTGTCTTGCTTTAACTATTTACGTATCTACCCTAGTGGGTGATACTATTGTTGTAGAACATGTATATCGGTCATGTTTGGTGACTATTGGGGGTCTAGAGACCCGAGTCGATCTATTGCTATTGAGTATGGTGTATTTTGATGTCATTCTGGGTATGGACTAGTTATCTCCGTGTCATGCTATTCTAGACTGTCATGCTAAGACAGTCACTTTGGCTATGCTGGGTGTTCCGTGGATCGAGTGGCATGGTATGACTGAATATGTCCCGAGTAGAGTTATTTCATTCTTAAAGGCCCAGCGTATGATTGGGAAGGGCTATCTTTCTTATTTGGCGTTTGTGAGGGATGTTGGAGCTGAGACTCCTAGCATTGATTCTATTCCGGTTGTAAGGGATTTTTCTGATGTATTTCCTGCAAACCTGCCGAGCATGCCACCGGACAGGGTTTGGTATTGATCTAGTGCCGGGCACTCAGCCCATTTCTATTCCGCCATATCGTATGGCACCAGCGGAGTTGAAGGAATTTAAGGATCATCTTTGGGAGCTCCTGATAAGGGATTCATTTGGCCTAGTGTGTCACCTTAGGGTGCGCTAGTTCTGTTTGTGAAGAAGAAGGATGGAACAATGAGAATGTGCATCGACTATATGCAATTGAACAAATTAACAGTGAAGAACAAATATCCTTTGCCTCGTATTGATGATTTATTTGATCAGCTTCAGGGAGCTAGTGTGTTTTTCAAGATTGATCTTTGTTCAGGTTATCACCAATTGAAGATCAGGGATTTAGACATTTCTAAGACAGCCTTCAAGACTAGATACGGTCACTATGAGTTCCTCGTTATGTCTTTTGGGCTGACTAATTGCCTAGCAGCATTCATACATCTAATGAATGGTGTGTTTCGGCCTTATCTCGATTCATTTGATGCGGTCTTCATTGATGATATTCTTGTGTATGCGCGTAGTCAAAAATAACATGCGGAGCATTTGAGAGTTGTGTTGCAGAGATTGAGAGAGGAGGAGCTTTATGCAAAATTCTCCAAGTGTGAATTTTGGCTCAGCTCAGTGGCTTTCTTCGGGCACGTGGTGTCCAGCGAGGGTATTCAGGTTGACCCAAAGAAGATAGAGGCAGTACAGAGTTGGCCTAGACCTTTCTCAGCCATAGAGGTTCGTAGCTTCCTTGGTTTGGCAGTTTATTATCGCCGGTTTGTTCAGCATTTTTCATCTATCGCATCGTCCTTGACTAAGTTGACTCAGAAGGGTGCTTCGTATGTATGGTCGGACGAGTGCGAGGAGAGCTTTCCGAAGCTCAAGACAGCTTTGACCATAGCTCCAGTGTTGGTTTTGCTACAGTTTCAGGTTCCTATACCGTATATTGTGATGCTTCGAGAGTTGGGATTGATTGTGTATTGATGCAGGATGGTAGAGTTATTGCTTATGCTTCTCGTCAGTTGAAGCCCCACGGGAAGAACTACCCTATTCATGACTTGGAGTTGGCTGCTATAGTTCATGCATTGAAGATTTGGAGGCATTATTTGTATGATGTATCTTGATAGGTATTCACCTATCATCGCAGTCTTTAGCATTTGTTCAAGCAAAAGGACCTCAATTTGAGGCAGCGGAGGTGGCTAGAGTCACTGAAGGATTATGATATTACTATTCTGTATCACCGGGGGAAGGCCAATGTAGTAGCCGATGCTTTGAGCCGAAAGGCGGTGAGTATGGGAAGCTTGGTATACATTCCAGTTGAGGAGATGCCATTTGTAGTTGATATTCGGGCCTTGGCCAATTGGTTTGTGAGACTAGATATTTCATAGCCCATTCGAGTGTTGGCTTTTGTGGTTTCTCGGTCTTCCTTGTATGACCACATCAGAGAGTGTTAGTATGATGATCCGCATTTGCTTGTCCTTAAGGATAGAGTTCAGTAGAATGATGCTAGAGACGTGACCATTAGGTATGATGGTGTGTTGAGGATGCAGGGCCGAATTTGCATGCCTAATGTGGATGGTCTTAGAGAGTTGATTTTGGAGGAGGCCCACAGCTCACGGTATTCCATCCATCCGGGTGCCACGAAGATGTATCAGGATCTTAGATAGCACTATTGGTGGCGGAGGATAAAGAAAGATATTGTGGAGTTTGCAGCTCGGTGTCTTAATTGTCAACAGGTAAAATATGAACATCAGATACCAGGTTGCTTGCATCAGCAGATGGTTATTCCCGAGTGGAAGTAGGAGAGAGTCACTATGGATTTTGTTACCGGACTCCCATGGACTTTGAAGAAATTTGATGCTATTTGGGTGATTGTAGACAGGCTGACCAAGTCCGCTCACTTCATTCCTGTTTGTACTACTTATTATTTAGAGCGGCTAGCAGAGCTATATATTCGAGAGATTGTTCGATAGCATGGTGTCCTAGTTTCCATCATATCAGATCGGGGCACTCAATTTACTGCCTAGTTTTGGAAGTCGGTTTAGCGAGAGTTGGGCACTCAGGTGCAATTGAGTACAACTTTTCACCCTCAGATGGACGGGCAGCCTGAGTGCACCATTCAGATATTGGAGGATATGTTATGCGCCTATGTTCTTGATTTTGGAGGGTCATGGGATCAGTTCCTACCTCTTGCAGATTTTGTCTACAACAACAACTATCAGTCCACCATTCTGATGGCACCGTATGAGGCTTTTCATGGGAGAAGGTGTAGATCTCCAAATGGATAGTTCGAGCCCGGTAAGGCTAGACTATTGTGGACAGATTTGGTTTAGGATGCTTTGGAAAAAGTGAAGGTAATTCAGGAGAGACTCCGTACAACGCAGTCGAGGAAGAAGTGTTATGTGGATAGAAAGGTCCGAGATGTATCCTATATGACTGGTGAGAAGGTCCTGCTGAAGATTTCACCCACAAAGGGTATTATGAGATTCGGAAAGAAAGAAAAGTTGAGTCCGCGGTTTATTGGGCCTTTTGAGGTACTTAGGAGGATTGGGGCGGTGGCTTATGAGCTTGCCTTGCCACCCAGCTTGTCGAGTGTGAATCCAGCTTTTCATGTTTCTATGCTTCGGAAGTACATTGGGGACCCATCCCATGTTCTAGATTTCAGTACAGTTCAGCTGGAGTGTGATTTGACTTATGATATAGAGCCAGCAGCTATTTTGGATCGTTAGGTTCAAAAGTTGAGGTCAAAGAATGTCGCTTCGGTGAAAGTGCAGTGGAGAGGTCGGCCCGTGGAGGAGGCTACCTGGGAGACCGAGTGGGAGATGCGGGGCAGATATCCTGACCTATTTGAGGCTTCAGGCATGTTTCTTGACTCGCTCGAGGATGAGCGTTTGTTTAAGTTGGGGAGGATGTGACAACCCGACCCGTTGTCACGTGAGTTACTGCCCCGTTTTCCCCATTTCCTATTTTGTTATGCTTTATTTTCAGTGTTGGGTGTGAACGAGTTGATTTGGATTGGTTTTAGTAGGAAATGAGACACTTAATCTCTTTAAGGAAGTTTTTTTTTGGAAAAGTCAACCAGACGTTGACTTATGTCTTAGAGGGCTCGGATTTGAATTCCGATGATTTGGTTAGCTTCGGGGGATGATTTGTGACTTAGAAGTGTGATCAGAAGTAATTTCGGAGGTCCGGTGTAGAATTAGGCTTGAATTGGCGAAGTTAGTATTTTGGCGAATTCCGGTTGATAGGTGAGATTTTGATCTGAGGGTCGGAATGGAATTTTGAGAATTGTTGTACCTACGTTAGGTGATTTGGGATGTGTGTACAAAATTTCAGGTGATTCGGAGGTGTTTTGGTTGGGGTTTTTGATCGAATGCGTGTTTCGAAAGTTTTTAAAGAACTTAGGCTTGAATTCGATGAGAATTGATGGATTTAGTGTTGTTTGAGGTGTTTTTATGATTGGAACAAGTTTTAATGATGTTATAGGAGGTGTTGGTGCTTTTGGTTGAGGTCCCGGGGGCCTCGGAGTGAATTCGGATGGCTAACGGGATGTTTTTGGGACTTAGGTTGTTGCAGAAAATTACAGGTCAGTGCTGCAGGATTTTGCTCTATGCGATCGCAGGAGAGGGGATGTGATCACATAGAAGGATTTCGAGAGGTTGTTTGGTTGTTCTATGCGGTCGCATAGGGAGGCATGCGATCGTACAGTGTAAAGTTGATCCGAAATTTTTTTAGTTGAAATTGTTATATGCGATTGCAGGAGTTGGTGTGCGATCGCATAGGGTTAAATTCGGAGCTCGAAATTTTGTTCTATGCGATCGCAGAAGTTAGGATGTGATCGCATAGGGTTGGCTGCAGTGGTCCGGGCAGAATGTTAAAAATATTTCATCCGCGAACCCAAACCCATTTTCTTCCATTTTTTAGCATTTTGAGAGTTACTTAGGAGCATTTGAAGAGGGATTCAAAGGAGATTGACAGGAGGTAAGTTTTATGAGCTAAAAACACGATTATATTGTGGAATTATCATTGAAATTCTTGAGAATTTAGCCAAATTAGAAGAAACTAGGGCTTGATTTTAAGATTTTTAAATTGAAATTTGAGGGGTCATTTGGACTCCGATTTTGGTATTCTTTATCTGTATAGACTCGGGGTGAGATAAGGAACTCGTTGGTGTAAGAATTTTTGAGTTTCGAGATGCGGACCCAGGGCTCGATTTTTGCCAAATTTTGGAATTTTGATGTTTTTCAGTTATTTTCGAATGGGTATTATTCCTATAGCGTAATGTGACACATTCATTCTGATTTTGGATAAATTCGACGCATGTGGAGGCCAATTTGAGGGGCAAAGGCATCGCGAATTAAATAAATAGCCGGTTCAAGGTGTGTAATAGATGTAAATGATGTTCTGAGAGTTTGAAACCCCAAATTTGCACATTGTAGTGCTATGTTGAGGTGACTTACACGCCGGATAATGGGCGTGGGATAGAGCACTATCGGGGATCGTGACTTGGTCCATCCCGCTTAATAAAATTACTACCTAATTGATTGAAGCTTAGTGAGATCCTTATAAAAATGGATTAATTGTCATAATTTGGCCTCGTGGCAACTGATTGAATCCTTCAGGGATTGTTTTTACTGGTTTCTTACCATATTTTCAGACAATTGAACTCAGTCCTAGTATTTAATATTGTTTTGCAAACTCAGCCACTTTTTCTCAAAACTTGGAACTTAAATAATATTTCTAATGAAGTTTGGGCTGAATATTTTACATGCTATTGCGCCCGAGGAGCTTATGTGATTCTGGACTGAGTGTAGGATAGGGCTGCGTGCCGCAACAGTATTATACTGATATTGATTGAGGCTTAGGGTCTAATGGATGCCATGAGATGGCTTGATATTGCGCTTGGGCCGTAAGGGGCCCTCCCAGAGTCTGCACACCCCTAGTGAGCGCCGTCGACGTTAAATAAATGGAGCGGGCTGCATGCCGCAGCGGATATTGGAGAGTACCGTACTATGTATTGCATTGCATATTTGATTGTCCTTATCTATTTCTCTGTTGCAGCATCATTAATTTCATTAGTTATCTTACTTGATGTACTTGGTAAAACTGCTATGATTATAGCTTATCTTGTGCCTATTTAGGATTTCTTACTCTCAGCCTTTATTTATGTTTATTACTCATGAGTTGGAAGTACTGACTTTACTCCCTGCACCTTGTGTGCAGATTCAGGTGCACCCACTGAGGCTGAGTGAGACTTTCTCTGTTGAGCATCACATCCGGGAGCATCAAGGTAGCTGCATGACGTCCGCAGTCCTGATCTTCCCATCTATCCTATTTATTTTTATTCCGCATTCTTTAGAACATTATGTAGTAGGTTGACACTCGTATGTTAGAGGCTCAGACTTGTGATACCGGACCATTTGGGCTGGGCAGTAGTATTTCTATCTGAGATTCCGCATGTTATAACTTCATTTTGGATTTTTGTTATTAAGACTTAGTAAATTGTCTGTGTTAAATTAAATCATGAATTGTGGTTAAGTGGTTAAGGGTGTTGAAATGGTGAGGCTTGCCTAGCAATATGTTGGGCGCCATCATGACTGGGGTTGGGGTCGTGACAATTGAATTGTTAAAGTTATGTTAAATAATAAAAATCAGTTTGCAACCCTGAGTTCCTTTAAAAAGTTGAGTCTTTTCCATTTTAAATGTAGAGATGGATTTAGTCTTTAGTTTTTGTGTAGAGAGATTTTAGCCTTTCCTATTGTTCAACTGGGTTTATCAATATTATATAACTTGTTATAAAATCTTGTATCTTGTTTTATTTCTTTAAATCTTGATTTCTTGTGTAGAGTATCCCTGCAATTTTAAAAATATAAAAATAAGAAGAATACATTGGTCCGTCTAAAAGTAGAATTACGGAGATTGGGGGAAAGAAAGAGAAAATATGTTAGGTGTCTCTCTGACACCATATCTATTACTTTATAGAATATAAATTATGCCCCAACTTTGCCAAAATTACTATAACGCATACAAGCAAATATGTACATAAATGATGAAAATAGGGGTAAAAATAAAACTTCAAAAAGTGGTACAAGGGATGAGCTGATGGCTGATGAGGTAAGCAAGGGTAATTTCGTCAAGGCACTGAAAACTTTAGATAGTACCTATAGTACAATTACTTTTCGATCAATGATATTGCTCACTTTTCATGAAGTTACTGAAATACCCTCAGTTATGCCAAGCAGGCATGTTACCTCCTTGTGCTTATTCCCTCTTATTAATAGTTAGAAACATTAATGGGGTGGGTTGGTGACGTGACTATTCAACATGCGCCAAGGAAAGAAAACAAGAAGGCTGATGCTTTAGCTGCCCTAGATTCATCGTTAACCCTGCCTGATCAAACACAAGTTACTGTCTGCCAAAAATAGGTTGTACCGCTGCCAAATAAGGCTGAAGATGAAGAAAATGAACTCAAGCATCTTGTCGCTATTTCTGAAGCTGAGAAAGAAGAATGACAACAACCCATTATCGACTACTTAAGCTATGGGATACTTCCAGAAAATCCGAGGAGAAGGACCGAAATCTATCATCGTGCACCTTGCTTCCTTTACTACAAAGATACTCTATATAGAAGGTCATTCGAGGGAGTACCCTTGCAATGCTTAGGGGAAGAAAAGGCACTCACAGCTTTGCAAGAGGCACATTCTAGGGTATGTGGGTCACACCAGTTTGGACCAAAGCTCCACTTTCATATAAAAGGGATGTGATATTATTGGCCAACGATTGTAAAGGATTGCTTGGACTATGCTTGAAGATGCAAGGCTTGACCATTCCATGCGAATTTTATTCATTAGCCTCCTGAAGCATTTCACCCGTCGGTTACATCCTAGTCATTTGACGCCCGGGGATTGGAAATTGTTGGACCACTGCCTAACTCCTATGGTGGGCACTTATACATATTGGCTGCAACTAATTACTTCTTAAAATGGGTTGAAGTTATTGCTCTTAAAGAAGTAAAGAAGGAAACTGTTGAAAGTTTCATCAGAATAAACATTATCTATCGCTTTTGCATCCCTTGTTACTTAATAACGGATAATGGCAAGCCATTCGACAATAGGTTGATGAACAAGATTTGTGAACTCTTTGGCTTTAAGCAACGTAACTTTTCTATGTATAATGCTGCTGCTAATGGTCTAGCTGAGGCATTCAACAAGACTTTATGCAACTTGTTAAAGAAAGTCATCTCCAAATCTAAATGATATTGGCATGAGCGTATGGAAGAAGCTCTGTGGGCATATAGGACAACTAACCACACACCAACACAAGCGACCCCTTCTGCACTCGTTTATGGAGCCGAAGCCGCCTTGTTACTCGAGCATCAAATACCTTCACTATGATTATCTATTCAATAAGGGATCACTGATGAAGAAAATGCTCGACTTCGATTAGCAGAGTTGGAGGCTCTTGATGAGAAGAGGTTGGAAGCTTAACGGGATCTTGAATTTTATTAGGCTCGATTGTCTTGTGCCTTTAATAAAAGAGTTCGCCCAAGATCCTTTCAAGTAGGAGATCAAGTCCTTGCCATACAAAGACCCATTATTAGTTCTCATAAACCTATAGGGAAGTTCACTTCAAAATGGGATGGGCCATATATCGTGCAAGAAGATTATTCAATTATTCAAGGGGGGCTTACAAGCTGGTTGATGCAGATGGCATGAGAATCGGCCATCTCAATGGAAATTTTTTGAAGAAGTATTATCCTCTAAGTTGCAGCGCTCCTTGACACATGAGGCTACACTGCACGTTGCTATACTTCTGACTCGTAAGAGTATAAACTGTGTACGACTCATACAAAAAAAAGTCCGCTAGGTTGAAAAACCTTGAAAGAGGCAGCCTAGGCAAAATTTAGGATATAAAAATAATAATAAAAAGAAAACTTACCCATTCTGAACTATGGTATGACTTGATCCTCTTCGCCGAGGTATATAGGTAGCTTAGAGTTTCATTCTGAGTTCAGTAGCATAAGTTCAAAAGATACATATTGCTCCAATAGTTGTCCGAGTGAAGTATGAAGGAACGTAAAATCAATTTGAAATGCCATCCTCCTGTTGAAGTTAGGATATCATTTGATTTAAAGGGAGTAACCCTCTATGGTAAAATGGTATCTTCAATGGGTCGATTTTAAGAGAATGCCAAGTATTTGCATTGACGTCCAGGGATTATCTATGTCTTTAGGTTTGCCAAGCCTTCAAATTTATTGGTCTCCAAGTACGCCCTCTGTCCTAAAAAAGGAAAGAGAAGAGAGACGTCAAAAGGGAAACCAAGCATAAGAAGAAAGATTTCTTGGCACAACATTCCAAATTCAATGAGACTTGGACCGAAGATATTTGTGAGAATGGAGCTCTTCAATTTTGATTAATGGCAAGTAAAAACATCCTCCAATATCGAGGATTCTATACCACGATGTGAAAACTTTGGCGAAGTCGTGCTAATTTAGAACTATCGGCATATCAAAAACTAAAGTCAATTTCGAAATATTATCCGAAACTATCCTTAAGGCATTAAATTTTATATTTTGGATAAGTTTTATTTTTCAAGAAATCAAACGGTTCATGATTTTGACGTTCCTACATCAAGATACAAAAGTTTTGGTGAAATCGCGCAAATATAAAATCGTCAGCGTGTCAAAATTTTATGTTGACTTTGAAATATTATCTAAAACTATCCTTAATGTTTTAAATTTTGCATTTTGGGTATGGTTAAGGTTCAGATTTGTCCTTCTACTCTTGTATATTATTTATATTTGTCCCCCATTATACTTTTCGTCTATTTCCGCCCCTATCGTTAACTAACTCTTCAAATTTGCCACTAACCCTAACGTCCCTACATTATGGTAGCCGACCCTTCCAATTTTTGTCCATGTCACATGCCATGTCAGATGACACCATGTCATTCACCATAGAATGGGTCAAGTTTATGGGGCATTTACTCACCCCTAATATTAATACTCGTTTTCAACTTAAAATCCACCAATTTTTAATCCATACCAGACCTATTCCCCTCCAATTCTATTTATTTTCCATTTTTAGTTCTATTATTCCATTTTCTTTCTCTTTACTTTACATCTCTTTCTTCCTCATCAAAATACCATGTCACCTCCTTCAGACCAATTTCACCCGGAACTAGAAAATCGAGCAAACAATCTAGCCAAAATAAAATAACGTCATAATAATTGAATTTTTAGATTTTAAATTAAATTCATATGTTCGTTACTGCTAGATCAGATTCAAGTAAGAGATTTGGAAGCCCATTATTAAAAATTTAAAGCCTCATCTTGGGTTGGGATTTTCTGCATATGAGGTTGAATTAAACTTTGAGGGTTGTTTTGGTAACTGTTATAGGACTAAATTTTTTTAAAACACAATCGAAAATTAACTTTAAATGCAGTTCATCGGCACTATTGTTGAATTTGAAGAGTTTCAAATTTGAAAATTTCTTTTGGAAGTTGTGTTCTAATATTGAATGGTGATAGGTTTGAAAATTATTTGTATCAATCATGTGAGAATCATTTCTTGAATAAAGGGAAAAAAGTAAAATTAAAAGAGGAATAAAAAAGAATAAATGGTTAAAAAATAAATGAAAAATTTCGGGGGAGATCAACGGTGTTGGTGGTGATGAGGACGATGAGTGCGGGGGGAGAGGGTGAGCACTAAGGCAGATTAATGAGATCCCGTTGAACTCCAACTTTAAAGTTTTGTCCCTTCTTTTTGTCTTATTTTTGTTTCTATGAGTGTGAATCAGTTAATGAATTAACTAAGACAAATCCCCTAGGGCCATATGATTTTGCAGCTTTTTATATTTTTTTATTTTTTAATATGACTTGGCATTTGACATGGATAAAAATTGGAGGGGTCAGCTGTCACAGTGTAGGGCGGTTAGATTTAGGGGAATTTTGAAGAGTTTGTTAACGGTAGGGATAAAAATAGACGAAAAGTATAATGGAGGACAAATATAAATAATATAAAATAGTAGAGGGATAAATTTGAACCTTTTTCCTAGAAATATTTTGAAGTTTGATTTCAGAAAAATTAAACGGTTCATGATTTCGATATTCCTACTCCGAGATATAATTTTTTTTGTAAGACTATGTGAATCTAGAACTATCAACGAGCTAGAGTCTAAAGTTGATTTTAAAATATTATCTGGGACGATTCTGAAGTTGTTTGATTGAGAATTTAGGATATATTCTAGATTTTGAGGTCTAGTTTTCAAGAAATTAAACGGTTTGTAATTTTGACGTTCCTACACTAAAATATGAATTTTTCGATGAGACTGCACAAATCTGGAATCGACAGCATGGTCCAATATAAAGTTGATTTCAAAATATTATATGGGACAATATGAAGCTATTTGATTGAGAATTTCGGATATGTTCTCGATTTGAAAGTCTAGTTTTCAAAAAATTAAATGATTCATAATTTTGACGTTTCTACACCAGGATATAAATTTTTTGGTGAGACAGTGCAAATTTAGAGTTGACAGCATAGTGCAATATAAAGTTGGTTTTAAAATATTGTCTGGGATGATTCTGAAGGTGCTTGATTGCTGATATCGAATGTCTATTAGATTTTAAAGTTTAATTTCTACAAAATCAAATGGCTCATATTTTGACGTTCTCACATTGAGATATATACTTCCTACTGCAAATTTACAAAGGTGATGAACAATATTATCTTCAAAGAAAAATGAGGATGTATATTCAAATACAGAGAACTTCGAGACATGAACGATAGCGATGTTTAAAAGAAATCCAAGTTCTGTTTTGTGGATGTCAATACATCATATAAACAAGAAAATATTGATATTGAACTGTATGGGAAGGGGCGGGGGGAGGGGGAACATCAATGAAAACATGCAATATAAAATAAAACAGATTGAGTTTTCATTTCCAAGAATAGTCGCTAGTTAACCAAGTGCAAAAAAGGCAAATAAATACTCTATATCGGTTAATCTAAATACAACTTGTAATTGACTAAGTCTTTAAGGGTGGCCTCTAAGTGTTGTTTCTTCGTCTCCAAGTCGTCCAAGTCATCAGCAGTCACCAAGGAAACATCAGAACAACTACGGTACTCCTCTTCAGTAGATGAATCACTAGATTCAATCTCTTCAAACTCTTTCTTGGTAGCATCTCGTAGAGCTCTTAACTGTTTCACCTTCTCTATATCCTCTTTAAGATATTGACTGGTGCCAGACGGTTCCCCGACCTTCTCCCTTTTTTCAGTCAAGACAAGATCAAGATGTTCCTTGGCGTTTAAAAATGGCTCTGATTTTTCAACGTCCACAACCTTATCAGCTGAGTTGATCGTGCTTAGTCATATAAATTGGCAAGCTTAAAGAAAGACATCAATAGCTCTTTTAGAGGAGAAATATCCACACCCTTTCCATCCATCTCCTCGAGAATCACTTGGATCTCGAATTAAATAGAAAAAGCATTGTCCGCGGTAAGGTTAGTGAGTTTGGTATGAATTTTAGCCCAGGCATTCAAGATGAAATCCTTGCGAATAGTCAAGATAACCTTTCTTCCGTAAAAAAAAGACATCATTGGTGCTAATCGTTGGTGAAAATTAGACCCCAATTTTTCTCCAAGATTAGGAATGGAGTCGCCTCTAGGTCCGACTTAGATATCGAAAGTGATTTCCTCGAGTCAGGATTCGCCACAAATTCACCATTACCATTTGGCTTGCTTTGGTGTGACACTATCAAAATATGATCACCTTTTGGCTGCATATAAAAAAAATATAGATGGTTAGTGAAGTTACCTATATATTATAAGACAATATGAAATTTTTTAAGCATTACCTCTTTAATGACCTCAAAGTCCTTGAAGCACTGCCAATACTGTCACTAATCTCGACTACATCCAAGTTAATGTCTCCTTGTTTGTTTGAATATGGCTTCACCCGCTTGAAGTTTTGATCGCCATAACTACTATCACTCTCATTTTGGGATGGGCGTTTGTTGGAGGTAGGGACAACGGTGCCTAATGAAAAGG
This sequence comes from Nicotiana glauca, assembly GCA_026770625.1. Lineage (NCBI taxonomy): Eukaryota > Viridiplantae > Streptophyta > Magnoliopsida > Solanales > Solanaceae > Nicotiana > Nicotiana glauca. Next base: position 51,560 of record MU767556.1, on the reverse strand, counting down.
AGCCCTCATGGACTTGATGAGCCTCAGAAGGTCCCTTCTTTTTTTGAGCTTCTTTATATGGAGGTCCCTTGATGTCGAGTGGTGAAACCACTTTGGATTTCAAAGTAGGAGGTTTGTCCTCCTTGTTATGCTATTGAGGCGTGATCTCTAAAGTTACAGCAGTGATTGGCCCAACAAAAGTCACCAAAGATTCTAAATGATCTTCAAGTAAGCTGCCATGTACTCTTTTCTACCAGGATATGTATTCTGACGAAAATAGCTTTTTTGCCATTGATATAGCAGAGGGAAAGGTCATCCTCGCATTGGTGGAATTATGTGACACAAAAATTTGCCAAAATCTGAGTCCTTATTCTAATGAGGCGCTACGAAGGTCATTTTCCAAAATACCAGGACTGGTCCGATAAAATCCAAACTGACGGCTGAATCTATGTGGACTATATGGTTCAAGAATGAAAGAGTTCTCATACCTCAAAGGAAGATAAGTAAAACAGATTCTTATAAAATAATTGACTTTTAGTTCCGATGCTTTATCATTATCCTCAAAATAGTAAAGTTAGGACGCCTCCGGCATGGTAGAAATCCAAGATGCATTATTCGCTTGATGGATGTGTTTTCTTGTATTTGTATCATCCAAATACCTTGCAGCATCTTCCCCAATATATACCACCATAAATAGAGCATATGTTCCTTTTGGAAGCCCATAGTAAGTCCTGAAGTAGTTAGCAAACCAACCGTATACATAATGAATGGGAAAAGAGATTTGATATGCTCGAGCTGCAAGGACTTGGAGATCTTGTTCAAACCACAATAGATGCTCGCTAGAATTGGGAATTACAAGGTTGAATTTCCATCCATATGCCATCATGCTCGTTGTTTTAAAGGTCTCGGTTCGAATGAAATTGCCATCTTGAGAGGGAAATACAAATGCACATAACCAATAAGATAAGATTGCTGCCAGATACATACCTTCTCTCTTTTCATGTCGAACCTTAAGATTAGCAAACATCATCTCATCTTTGCTAGACCATGGAACTACTTCTGGTATAGCTCCAGTGGGGTTGTGTGTTGACTTCAAACATGTAGACTTTTTCTCCCTCCTTTCTGGAGCAGGTTTATATCTCAAGTCTCTCTTGCACCAAAATTCAATCCACTTGCTAAATGAGACCTTTGGATCATGACTCTCCCCTTCTTGAAGATGATTAAAGGCACTAAACATGCATCTACAAGATGTAGGAGTAAATCTTTCATTCTTCTCCTTAACACATGTGAGTTCGATAGCTTCGGGCACAACTTCTTCGTAGGGAGAACCTCCAATAGGTAAATCGCCAATCATATGTAAATCCCAAAGATATATTGATAGTTCTCCGGCTGATGTTAGTAAAGTATTTGTTGTGGGACACCAAGCTTCAAGAAACAGCTTGCAAGATATTTGAATTTCGATCATATGCAAATAAAGAAGCATAGACGACATCATAAATTCTTGCTATCTCCAAAGACCGTTGACTTCTGTCAAGTATGTCCTTAGCCCATTCCCAATATCCCGGGATATGATGATATTCATAGTCAATTCTCAAAGTTTCTCCCCAACGTATCTCCATTTGAATCATACGCTGTCACAGGAAAGGAAGGAGAGTTTGAAGGGACCACAATTTGGTTGGCTATTGGTTGTGCTCTAAAGTCCAATCTACTATATGGAGGGAATTCTATAGAGGTGGCCACAAATTTGTATATCGACCAACTAGTGGAGGGTAAGTCAACAACTTGGTTGTAACCCCTCCATTCTTAGCATCAATTATGAGATAATTGCACTTGGAGGATGGAGATGTGTAGTCTTTGAAGTGAACCATCTCTTCAAAATTGCATTAGCAAGAAAAAAGGATTAGTAAATATTAATTCAACGACAATTGACAAAAAGGGGAGAAGATTCTAGCTCTTTGTGCTTTTGGCAAATTTCTATATGTGATTAAGAATTTTTCCTTCTATATGTTGTCATGAGTTAATATTTTATATGTTGATATGGCTTTATCCATGTATATAGTAATGTGGATTTGAACGTCTATATAGTGATATGGATTTGTCCGTCTATATGGTAATGTGAATTTGTCCGTCTATATGGTGATGGAGATTTGTCCATCTATATGCTGATATGGATTATCTGTCTATATGGTGATGGGGATTTGTCCGTCTATATGTTGGTATGGATTTCTCTGTCTATATGGTGATGGAGATTTGTCCGTCTATATAATTATGTGTATATGGTGATGGGTATTTGTCCATCTATATGCTGGTATAGATTTAACCGTGTATATGTTGATATAAATTTATCCGTCTATATGGTAATGTGGATTTGTCTGTCTATATATTGCGAGGGATCCATCTTCTTGTATGTTGTTGTGTATTTGATCATCTATATGTTTTCATGGATTTATCCTTCTCGTTTTGTGTACACAAAAAAAAAACAACAAAGGATGAAAAAATGAAAGAAAAAAAATAAGTTAGCTCGCCTCTATGCTTCACGTGGCTTGCGAAAAACGTTAATTAATGTTCAATAAAGGAAGAGCATGCTATTATTTATAGGTTTCTGAAGGCAGCTACCGAAAATTTGTTGTTGATGTGGGACGCAATAACGAACTCCTGAAGACGCTCAAATTGGTAAAGACGGTGTAAATTTTTCCAAACCTATTTGAAGTTAGACAAAAAGCTATTATCCATTTAAGCAATTTTATTTCAATAGGATACATGAGGAATCCATGTAAAACCAAAAAAACGTCATTATGAATTGGAGGCTTACCTTAGCTGTTTTCATTCAAGCACAAACTGAATCTTGAACAACTGATCAAAGAAGGCTTACATCAAGATTTATTAATGAATAAATCATGTTTTCACCGAAAGGCCAACATCTTTTAAATATCCATTCTTGTCAAGTTACATTATAGAACAAGTTGTTATTTGTCGGCTCAGAAGAAAGAAGAATTAGGAAAGTGAATAAAGAAGAAGGAAGTCTAGGTTAGAAATAAAAGCACGTGACCTACACATAGGATATATCGGATGGTTAGAATAAAAGGGTCAAATAACGGGTGGAGATTAAAAAACCCAAAGTCTGTTGAGCCAAGCTTATAACCAATTTTGGGCCTAATAGATTGGCAGTTATGATCGGTACTATTCTGATCTCTCTCAACTCTCTCTAAATTCTCTCAAACTAACTATTATACTCTTCTTCTTCCTTAACCCCAATTCTAATCAAGCTTCAATTCACAGGTACTAATGGCGGACTACAATGGGGTTTAGAATTATTTTGAATTCATTGTAATCATTCAGTTTGAGAATCGTTTGTAATACTTGATTCGAATTAATAAAACTTCCCATTTTTGCCTCAATTTCTATTTTTGCTTACAAGTATATTGCAATTGGTATCAGAGCAAATCCTGGACAGTCACAATGACAGGAGCAGAAACGTGATCTAAATCTACAGATGAATCGCTAAAAAAATTAGAATCACAATTTCAGCAATATACATCCACGAATGACGTGCGGCTAGAAGACTTGGGGAAACAGTTAGAGTTGTTGGTGGAGAAGCTCCTTCCTTTACAAGATAAAATTCTGGGCATTGCTCCGGGGGAAGGTCCTCTAAATGCAGGCGTGAGCAGCAGATCGTGGCTAGGAGAGAACAAAGAGGCCCATGGCAGCAGGAATTTGTGCCATTCTTTGCAATCTCGAGTTGACATTCCATACTTTGAAGGAGTGGATCCTTGTGCATGGTTGAGAAAGTGTGAGAAATACTTCCACCACAACAATATTACTAATCCTCAACAGAAGTTGGAAAAGGCAATCCTCCATCTCAATGGTAAGGCTGAGTCATGGTTTTTTTCCTATCACAAAAGCAAAAGAGTAGTTAGATGGTCAGAATTTACTGCTGAAATTTGTAGTAGGCTCGAGGGTGAATCTAACGGTAAAATCAACCTAATTGGAGAATTTAAAAAAATAGAACAAACAGGAACAATGGATGAGTATTTGGAGAAGTTTGAGGAGCTAAAGGCATGGGTGTTGATTAGAAATCCTACTATACCTGAAGAATTTTTATTATAATTTTTCGTTGAAGGATTAATGGAAGAAATTGGACATACAATGAAGATGCTAGATCCTTATTCATTTAATAAGGCAGTAGAAAAGGCTAGGCACAAGGAGAACCTACTAACAACTGTTACTAAGGGGGTAAAACACCATGGAATAAAGGGCCATCTCCAGGGTACCCTGCCCAAGGGGGTAGAGGCTTGAATAATGGCTCCAATTATACGAATAACAAACTATTTGAAAGCAGGAAGGCTCAAGGACTATGCTATAAATGTGGAGAAAAATACCACCCTGGGCACTAGTGTAAGTAGAGACAACTGAATGCAATCTATGCTGACCAAGAGGAGAATATAGAAGAGGTAATGGAATAGGAAGATGCCATAATTATTCCAGAAGAAGAAATTATGGATGAAGCTATCAGTTTGAATTCTCTATCTGGTACTGAGGTTCCCAATACCATTAAGTTAAGGGGAGAATCCAAGAAGAACTCCTTAACTATATTGTTAGATTCAGGAAGCACATATAGCTTCTTAGATATGGAGGCAGCCAAAAGAACTGGATGTCTTATTTCAGAGGTTGTGCCTATGAGGGTCACAGTGGCCAATGGCAACTACCTCATGAGTTTACACATTTGTTACAAGTTTAAGTAAAAAATTCAAAGGGTGGAATTTGAAGATGCAGTCAGGATTACTAGATTGGGAGGTAATGATATGATATCAGGAGGAGACTGGTTGAAGGCCCATAATTCAGCCCATTTGGATTTTATGGAATACAAGGTGCAAATAACTCATAAAGGAAAAAGAGTAGAACTTAAGGGAATCTACAACCAGAAAGCATTAAGAGTATTTTAGAAAATGGGGTCAAGCAATTACTAAAAAAAGGTTAGGCTATTTGATCACATCTATTTACACCATCGGCTGAAGAAAGGGCAGAAGCAAAGGAGATACCTGTAGAAATTGATAGTGTACTGAAGAAGTATCTAGATGCCTTTTTGGAGCCAAATTCACTGCCACCAAAAAGAGCTCATGATCATTTGATTTCCCTAAAAATAGATGCAAACCCTGTAAGTATCATGCCCTACAGATACAGTTTCTTTCAAAAAATAAAATTGAAAAGCAAGTTAATGAAATGCTCCATAATGGTATAATACAACCTAGCCACTCCCCTTTTTCATCCCCTGTTTTGCTAGTTAAGAAAGAGGATGGGAGTTGGAGGTTTTGCATAGACTATAGGGCTTTGAATAACATGACCATAAAAGATAAATTTTCTATTCCTTTAGTTGATGATTTAATGGATGAATGTGTGGTTCATGTATTTTTTCCAAGATATATTTGAGGGGTGGATATCATCAAATAATAATGGTGAAGATGACATTTATAAAACTGCTTTTAGAACTCATTTGGGGCGTTATGAGTTCAAGGTCATGCCTTTTGGGCTGACCAATGCACCTGCCACTTTACAATCACTCATGAACCATGTGTTCACAGACTATCTTAGGAGGTTTGTGTTGGTGTTTTTTGATGACATTCTCATATATAGTTCTTCCATGGAAGAGCATGTGAAACATTTAAATAGTGTATTGGAGATCCTCAGGAAAGAATAACTATTTGCTAAACTTTCAAAGTGTTCATTTGGTCAATCACAAGTGGAGTACTTGGGGCATATTATAATAGGGGAAGGGGTTCCTACTGACCCTTCCAAAATTGAGGCTATGACTAATTGGCCTACTCCTACCACAATCAAGGCCTTAAGGGGATTTCTAGGACTTACTAGTTACTACAAAAGATTCATTAAATCTTATGGATTTATTAGTAGATCACTGACCAACTTGTTGAAAAAAAATACTTTTCATTGGGACTCAAAGCAGATCAAGCATTTCATACCCTTAAACAAGCTATGATTAGTGCGCCAGTGTTAGTACTAGCAGATTTCAACAAGACCTTTATAATAGAGACTGATGCTTGCTCTAAAGGGTTGGGAGCAGTGCTGTCACACCTCCTTTTTTCATACCCGTGAGGGCGTAAAGGAGTTTTTCCACTTAAAGGACAATCAGAACGAGATTTATTATTAAGATTCAGGGTTGCCACTTGGGAGGTTAATGGTGTCCTAAGTCACCGGTTGTATCCCGAACCGAGAAAATCATGAGTCTGTTAACAGTGTACGAATCAGAAATCCGAATAAGGAATTCTGTTAACCCGGAAGAAGGTGTTAGGCATTCCCGAGTTCCGTGGTTCTAGCACGGTCGCTCAACTGTCATATTTGGATTATTTATTTGATTTTAGTACATGTTTTGCCCTATGTGTTTTTAACTTTGAACCGATTTATTATTATTATTTTAAGAGAATTGCAACGTCGTGAAAAGATGTCTCGAACCGCGTCAAATAAATACACCCGCTATTTTTGACACATTTCAACTTCGTTGAGATTTGGATTTGGGTCACATAAATGTGCACCAGTATTTGGGAAGGTGAAATTATTTAAATAACAGACCTAAAGCAACTAACGTGTGGTTATCTTTTGGGAAGAGCCGTGAAATTTGCTAAATGGCCCGTCCCGAAATCTAAGTATTTTAACACAAACATTTATTGAGGTCCCCGCAATTTAGGTATTTTTATTTGGCGAGGTTCATCCCATTTATTATTTAAAGGACATCCTAAAGAGGAACTAATATTATCTATTAAGAGTTGCAATCCTTTCATGAAAGCAACTTAATATCCTTACAGATTTAACAAACCAATTTCAAACGAAATAAACAAATGAAAGTAAAGCAGACTAGTTTCTGTTCATACCCATATGCTCAAGAGCTAGACAGTGGAGTTAGCAAAACACGACTTCAATTTCTATTTGCTTATAGGCAAACCAGAATTAACCAAAGCGAGGCTAAGGGATCAGAATTTCCAGTTCAAGACAACCACAATCAGCAACGATGGCCCATAAGGTACTCCATTAATTTCAAACTTCTACTACAAGAGGACACAACTGAAACTAACGTTTTTTTAGCAACAAATGTTTACAGAAAAGTACTCAAAGTACACACACATATAAAATCATTTTTTTATTGAGGAGAATTTGACAGTTACGTAATTTATCTTCAGCCATTCTAACAAGCAACCACAAAACTATATATCTTTCCTTCTCTACATACGAACAAACAACTAAGCTGGCAAAAATACAAACTGATTTCAAAGAAAATAAAGCCATGCTACTACACAATTCTCATGTTGAATCCTGTTCAAAAGATTCACTAACAGAAATGGCATGCTGAGAAACCATGAACACTCCCTGATCCTCTCAACCATAGTAAGCCACAAAGAACTGCCAAGAATAACTCCAGCAACTTCAAACCAGCAGAACATGCGAAAATGGTCATGAATTCAAAGGAAAGAGAAGATTCTTTGGTAGTTCATGTCGAACACTTGAGTCCAACACAATAGGCTCAAACATATCACCATGAACATCAGAACACATAGAACTTTCTTCCTAGAACTGGACAGTGAACTCAAATATGCGCAAGGAATTCTAAGCAAATGGAAGCTAAGGGATTAATGATAAGAATTCTCAACTTACGAAGCTAGCTTAGTTCATCAAATTTCAGAACAGCCGCTTGAATCCGAGTCGCTAACTACTACCATTCGACTAAAATGCATTCAATAACAGTCCCCAAAATATTTGATCAAAAGTAAATCATATCCTCAACAAGCAGTTTATGCTCGAACTCAGATTTTAGCTACAATGCATCAGAGAAATCGACACAACTCAAACTGACTTTACCTTAAAATTTCAACTAGTCACAAATCAATAAGAAGCTAAATTCGAACTCACTAATTTAAGAATGAAATTAGCCCACAAGCTACTTAACGCTCAAGCTTCAGCCAAACCAACAAAAGGATCAAACAAGCAGGCTTCACCCTTTAAGACTTCATGAATCTGTTTCAGTGCTCAAATTGCAATCCGACACATCAAGCACTCATTCAAAATTGCAAACGAGAAGTATCACTGATTCATAAATCTAGCAATAGTAAAATTACAGAAATTTAGAAAGATGAAGCTAAATCAACCATGGATATATCTTCAAAAAAATAGAACAGAGCAAAAATGTCACTTGAAATGTATAGAAATCTCAGTGTGACTTCAAACATTCAAATCAAGTTAATATCAAACTAGCTAGCTGAACTCCAATTCCTAACCCGATGAATCAGCATCAAAACTAACTAGAGAATCGACATCGAAATTAAAGAGAGCACGAGAAGATGAACCTGAAATCGAATATTTCTTTGATAACAGAATCGAAGGTGATTACACAGTTTCAACTCCAAAATTCCCACAAGAACTCAATGGCAAATCAAAACTCGAAAAATAGCAAACCAGTAGCAGTCGAGTAGAAATAAGAGGTTCGAACAACGATCAACTCAGCAATTCTCAAACGAGCTCCATTTTAAGAGAACTCCAGCCCAGAAAGAAGATACAAAATAATTTTTTTTGATTTTTTCTAAAAAGTAATTGAAAACGAAACCGATTCAAAGGACAATGAACATTTTTTTTATATATGTTTTCCTTGTTCTGAAGCTAAACTAAAATTAGAAAACCCCAAATGAAGAAGGACGTTACTTTGAGCCTTCGCCTTTCTCCAAACGTCTCTCTCCAAAAAATCCCCCCCCCCCCTCTCAAAAACGGATCCAATCCTTTATGAAACGAACCCTTGATGAATGTGGGGCTCGGATTGAACGAAATCAATCCAATGCCTCACATTCATCCAACAAATCATCTCTAGGACCTTCTAATCGCGTGAGATGGTTCAAAATCGGGCGAGTGAGTGAGAATCTTTGGTATCAGAAACCGTTAGAAATGGCGAGATGAGAGAAGGAGGAACACGTGGTTGTGGATTTCAATTTACTTGCCATGGATTTGGGTGATTTGGGGCTGGATTCGAGTGAGAAGAAGAGCATTGCGGTTGGGTGTTAGAAATTAGGGTTCAAACATGTTTTGTGTCTGGGTGTATTTGGTGGAGCGTGGGTCGGGTCGGGTCGGGAAACGGGCGGGTGAGGCATGTTTGGACGGGTTTGGGCTAGGGAAGGTTGGGCTCAATTAACTTTGGCCCAAATTGCTTTAATTTCTGATTTCCCTTTTACCTTTTCTTAATTTCCAATGGTTTTGTTTTTCTCTTTTCTTCCTTTTAAATTAATATTAAGATCTAAATTAACTCTTAAACTAAATTAACTTACAAGATTGGATTAATCACTCAACAAAATATTTTCAACAATTAATTAAATCCTAGATTAAAGAAAAAGTAAAATCAAAAAGTTAAAGACGCAAAAGAGTTATTTTTGTAATTTTCTATTCTTGTAAAATAGTTAACTTATTATTTAACCTAACAATGTAAAAATAAGTCATAAATGCAAATGCATGGTATTTTTGTATTTTCTTCATGATTTAAGTAAAATAAACGTGCACACAAATTATCACAAAATCCTATAAAATTGTAAAGGAATGGAAAATATTATTTTCTTGAATTTGTGGGAGTAATTCATATAGGGCAAAAATCACGTGCTCACACAGGTGCAAGAAGGTAGACCCATTGCTTGTTTCAGCAAGTCCTTGGGACCAAGACACTTGGGCTTATCTACCTATGAAAAGGAGTCTGTGACTGTTCTGTCAGCTGTGTATAAGTGGAGACATTATATACAAGGAGGCCACTTTATCATAAGAATAGACCACCAGAGCCTAAAATATCTCCTGGAGCATAGGGTTACTACTTCACTTTAGCAAAAAAGGACTAACTAAACTACTTGGTATTGATAATGAAGTTCAATATAAGAAGGAAGCTGAAAATAGGGTGGCTGATGCACTATCTAGGAGGCAAGAAGAAGACTCAACACTATTTGCCCTTTCTTCTACTGAACACACTTGGATGAGTGAGGTAGAGTAGAGTTATGAACATGATCAGATGGTTCATCAATTGATCACAGAATTAATAACCAACACACATCCTGACTCTAGTTATACTCTAACTCAGGGAATTCTTAGGTACAATTAGAGAATTTACATTGGTCAGGGGTCCAATCTGAGGGTTAAAATCTTTGAAGATACGCATCAGTCTCCTTTGGGGGGTCATTCTGGGCAACAGGGGACTTACAAAAGGATGAGTACAATTTTTGCTGGCCTAACATGAAGAAGGATGCATAGAAATAGGTCTCAGAATGTGACATTTGTCAACTAGTGAAGATTGAGAATATCCACACACCTGGCTTACTGCAGCCCTCACCAATTCCCGAGTTTCCATGGCAGGACATAGCTATAGCTATGGATTTTGTGGAAGGGTTGCAATCATCAAGCCATAGAAATGCCATCTTGGTGGTAGTGGACAGGCTTACCAAGTATGGTCACTTCTTAGCTCTCAAACACCCTTTTACAGCACAAGATGTAGCTGATTTGTTTTTAGGGAAATATTAAAGCTACATTGGTTACCTAACACTATTGTTTCAGACAGAGATAATGTATTTACTAGTCAGTTTTGGCAAAGACTCTTCAAGTCTATGGGGGTCAAGTTACATATATTCACCTCCTACCACTCACAGACAGATGGACAGACGGAGAGATTGAACAGGTACTTGGAAGCATATCTGCATGCCATGGTGTTCACTAAGCCTAATCAATGGGTCCAGTGGTTACCTTTTGGCTTAGTGGTGGTACAATACAAACCACTACAGTGCTCTTAAAACTACCCCCTTCCAGGCATTGTATGGGTTTGTACCACCACTGTAATGACCCGACTGATCGTTTTGCATCTTTGAACCCCGTTCCCTAAGATAATACTCCCCGCACTTGCTTTAGCTAATTTACGACTTGCGGGGGCGTGTGGTTCGGAAGTTAGAAGAGTTTTGAGTAAGATTAAGCCTAGTTGCTTCTTTAAGTCCCTTTGAAAAGGCCAAGTTTGACTTCGATCAATATTTTGTGAAAATGGACCCGGAATCATGATTTGACATTTTTTGAGGGTCCGCGGTAAAATATGGGACCTGCGCATGTGCTCAGAATCGAATTCCGAGGTCCCTAGCCCGAGTAACGAATTTTATGTAAAAATTATTAAGTTTAAGTTTCAAAGATTCTAATAAACTAAGAAATCATTATTTTCATAGGTATGGATTTTGATTTTGAAACTTGGTACAAGTCTGAAATATAAGTTAAAACCTACCTGTAAAATTTGGTGTCAATCCGAGTAGTTTAAGGGCATTTTGACCCGTTGTAGGAGAATTAAGAACATAAAGTTCAATGAATTGATTCATTTGGTTTTGGGGGATGATTCCTCGATTTAGCATTGTTTTGGGTGTTTTGATGGTTAGAGTAGGTCCACCTCATGATTTCAGACTTGTCGGTATGTTCGGGCGGGGCTCGGAAGCCCCGAGCGTCAAATGGTCGAGGTTCGAGTGAAGTTGAAAAACTTAGGAAAATTTCTTCAGCTGCTTCTGTCATAACAGCTTCTGCGGCTCTTGGACCACAGAAGCGAGACCGTAGTAGCGATCGTTAAATCGCTGAAGCGGAAGGGGCCAGGCCTAGGGGAAATCGCAGAAGCAGACCCCTTCGACCGCAAAAGCGGTCCATCCGCCCCAGGCCCATAACCGCAGAAGCGGTGGAATTTCCGCTTAAGCGGACTCGCAGAAGCGAGTTTGAGACCGCAGAAGCGGTCCAGGACCCTTGGCCTTTTTCCGCAAAAGCGTCCCACTTCCGCAGAAGCGGAACCCGCAGAAGCGGGATTCCCTCCGCAGAAGCGGAAATCACTGGGGGCAAAACCCCATTTAATACGAGCTTAAGCTCATTTCTTCCATATCTCTCTCAACTCTTAGGCGATCTTGGTGATTCAAAAGGGGAGGTTTCAACATAACAATTCGAGGTAAGTAATCTCAACTCATTTTCAGTTCAAATACATAACACTAGGTAGATTTAACACTAAAAATTGGGTAAAATTAAGGGATTTGAGCTAGACCTAGGGTTTAATGAAAATTAAGATTTTAGCACATAGTTTGCCATGTAATGAACTAGAAATAATATATTTGTGATCCTTAGGTGATGGAGAACAACTTCCTTTGAAAAATCTCGAAATCCGGGCACCTGGGCCCGGGGTCGGAATTTAGAAAACTTGTGTTAATGGCTAGGAAGTTGCTTATATAGCTAGAATTCAACCTTGTAAGCCTTTATTTACTAGTTCTTACTTCGTTTGATTAGTTTGGGATCGTCTGGCTTCGAATTAAGGACTTGGTCTCGTTCTTGGATATTGGGAGTGCACTTTGGAGCGAGGTGAGTCTCCTTTCTAACCTCGTAAGAGGGAATTGTCCCCTTAGGATCTATGTTTGAGTATTTGTTGCTAAATGCGGGGAATACGCACGTGTTAGGTGACGAGAGCCCGTGCGTAACTACTACTATGTTAAATGTCCAGGTAGCTTAGGACCTACATCATGCCTATTAGTATGTCTTTTATGTTAAATTGCTGTCATGAATACCTGGTGTGTACTTGGGACTTAAAAGGGGATATGAGCATATTTCTACAGTTATTTTAGTTTGATTGGTATCCTTGCCCATTTACGTGTCATGTGTGTGAACTTGATATTTCCTTCTTATTTGTGGATCGGGCCGATCGCCTCGGTATGAATAGATGCATCTATAGGCACGCCGTCGAGCCTCAACAAGTGCACAGTTTATTTCTGTTGGTTCGGGACGTCGCCTCGGTATTATGTGCGCATACAAATTGTGGAAAAGTTTATGCATGCTTTGTTTTGCTATTATCTCATATGATAAATTATAAACTTGATGTTGTTAAATTCTTGACTTATACCACTTGCTAAAATCTGTCATTACTTGCAAATTTCATGTTTTGAATAGATCATATTAATTGACCTTAGTAAGTATCGAGTCGACCTCTCGTCTTTACTTTTTCGAGGTTAGACGGGATACTTACTGAGTACACGTTTTTATGTACTCATGCTACACTTCTGTACTTAAATGTACAGGGTTTGAGGCAGGTGGATCCGGAAATCACTCTGGTGCATATCAGTGAGCGCTTCCGGGACTTCTACGGTGAGCTGCACTCCCTTCTTGCCGATCCGCAGCCGAAGAAGTCTTCCTTGTATTTTGTTATTTCTGTCTATCCTGATTCAGACAGTAGGATATGGTATTATTCATGTTATGTATGTTGTACTAGTTGCCTGTAGCTTGTGACACCAGGTTCTGGCACACACACAGTAGTAGATGATATTTTTGGGTTGTATGACTGTCTTTACATCTTATCGATCCTTACTAGTTATTGCTCTAATTAGAAAAAGATTTTATTTTAAAGATTTTATTTCCGCCCTCTGAGAGGGATGAGCTGTCAGTTTGAGCACCTTGAGCAGGGTCAGATGTCTGTGACCGACTACGAGGCGAGGTTTTTTGAGTTATCTCGCCATGCACTTATGATACTTCCCACAGATGCAGAGAGAGTGCGGAGATTTGTCGCCGGATTGCAGCCCAGCATTCGATCAGGTATGGCCCGAGAGGTGGAGATGGGTACAGAGTATCAACTTGTGGTCAAGATTGCTCGCCGGATTAAGGGTTATCGTCAGAGGGGTAGGGAGCAGATACAGCAGGACAAGAGAGACAGATTCCTTGGAGAGTTCAGAGGCGCCCCAACTAGGGGCAGAGGTCAGTATGGGAGGGGTCAGCCCAGTAGGCCCCCATCTTCAGCACCACCACCTCCCGCCCGGGGTGCTCCAGCACGCCCCTATTTCAGTGCCATGCTAGAGAGTTCCTACCACCCACAGCTATTCAGGGTTCTTCCAGTGGGTATTCAGGCCCTCAGGGTTCTTCTGGTCCCTGCTTCAGTGCTATGCCGGAGACTTCATATTGTCCATCGGCTATCCAGGCTCCTCCCACGGGATCTACGAGTCATCAGGGCAGCAGGCTGCCGCACTACCTTATTTTGAGTGTGGTGACCCAGGCCACATGAGGAGATACTACCCCAGGCTTATGGGCAAGGCCGTACAGCAGGGGCAGCAGCCCACGACTCCAGCACCAGCAGCCCAGCCATCTAGAGGTGGAGGGCAGAGTGGTAGAGGCCGATTCGGAGGTGGAGGCCAGACAGGAAGGGGTCAGCCAGCTGCTCCTCAGTCAGGTGGAGGCCAGACAGTCGGTGCTCCAGCTAGATTCTATGCTCTCCCGGCCAGGCCGAATATATTGGCCTCAGATGCCGTCATCACAGGTATTATCTCCGTCAGCGGTAGGGATGCATCGATATTATTTGATCCAGGGTCCACTTATTCTTATGTATCATCACTGTTTGATTGTTTCATGGCTATTTCTCCTGAGCTCTTGGGTGTTCCTATTCATGTGTCCACTCCTGTGGGCGATTCTGTGGTTGTGAAATGGGTCTACCGGTCTTGTGTGGTTACTTTTTGTGGTTTTAAGACTAGAGCAGATCTCCTGTTGCTCGATATGATCGACTTTGAGGTTATCTTGGGCGTGAATTGGTTATCTCCATACCACGCCATTCTAGATTGCCATGCCAAGACTGTTTCTCTAGCGATGCCAGGGTTGCCAAGATTAGAGTGGAAGGGTTCCACAGTTGATACGCCTAGCAGGGTCATTTCTTTCCTGAAGGCTCAACGCATGGTGGAGAAAGGGTGCTTGGCCTATCTAGCTTATGTGCGGGACACCATCGCAGTCTCTGGTGATCGATTCAGTGCCAGTAGTCCGAGAGTTCGCCGATCTTTTTCCTTCTGATCTTCCTAGCATGCCTCCGGACCGTGATAGTGATTTCTGTATTGACTTGGCTCCAGGCACTCAGCCTATATCTATCCCACCGTACCGTATGGCTCCTAAGGAGATGAAGGAGCTGAAGGAGCAGTTGGAGGAGTTGTTAGCAAAGGGGTTTTTTAGGCCTAGTGTATCGCTATGGGGTGCACCAGTGCTATTCGTGAAGAATAAGGATGAGACTATGCGGATGTGCATCGATTACCGCCAGTTGAACAAAGTCACCATCAAGAACAAGTATCCATTGCCCCGTATTAATGATTTGTTCGATCAGTTGTAGGGTGCTAGGGTGTTCTCTAAGACTGACCAGAGGTCAGGATATCATCAGCTGAAGATTCGGGATTCAGATGTTCCGAAAACCGCATTCAGGACGAGATACGACCACTATGAGTTCCTGGTGATGTCATTTGGCTTGACTAATGCTCCAACAACGTTCATGGATCTGATGAACAGAGTGTTTAGGCCCTATATTGATTCTTTTGTCATCGTCTTCATTGACGACATCTTGATATACTCGCATAGCCTGGGGGAGCACGAACAACATTTGAAAGTGGTGCTACAGACCTTGTGAGAGCAAAAGCTTTATGCTAAGTTCTCCAAGTGCGAGTTTTGGCTAGAGTTAGTAGCATTCTTGGGGCATGTAGTGTCGGGAGAGGTATTAAAGTGGATCCCAAGAAGATTGAGGTAGTTCAGAGTTGGCCACGTCCTACTTCAGTGACCGAGATCAGGAGCTTCTTGGGGTTATCAGGCTATTATCGGTAATTTGTGCAGGGATTTTCATCTATTGCATCACCTCTGACCAGATTGACCCAAAAGGGGGCCCCGATCTGTTGGTCCGATGATTGTGAGGGGAGCTTCCAGAAGCTGAAGACGGCCTTGACTACGGCACCAGTTCTTGTATTGCCTTCCGGTTCAGGGATGTATACATTGTATTGTGATGCTTCCCGCGTTGGCTTAGGATGTGTATTGATGCAGGAGGGGCGAGTTATTACATATACTTCACGTCAACTCAAGGTTCATGAGAAACATTACCCTGCGCACGACCTAGAGTTGGCGGCGATTGTTCATGCTCTTAAGATATGGAGGCATTACCTATATGGAGTGCCATGTGAGGTTTATACAGACTATCGCAGTTTGCAGCATTTGTTCAAGCAGAGGGACCGTAATTTGAGGCAGCGCATGTGGCTTGAGTTACTAAAAGATTATGATATTACCATTCCTTATCATCCAGGCAAGGCAAATGTGGTTGCAGATGCCTTGAGTTGGAAGGTAGAGAGCATGGGTAGCTTAGCATTCATTCCTGCTGAGATGAGGCCATTAGCTTTGGACGTTCAGTCTTTAGCTAATAGACTTGTGAGGTTGGACATTTCAGAGCCCAGCCGGGTCCTAACATGTGTGCTTGTTCAGTCTTCATTGTTGGGGGAGATTAAGGCCCGACAGCTTGACGATCCACATTTAGCAGTTCTCAGAGAGACGACACTTCAGGGAGGTGCCAAGGAAGTTTCTATTGGCAAGGATGGTGTGTTGCGGCTTCAGGGCCGTGTATGTGTTCCTAATATTGATGGCTTGAGAGAGAGGATCTTAGAGTAGGCCCACAGTTCGAGATACTCCATTCATCCAGGTGCTACGAAGATGTATCGTGACTTGAGGCAACATTACTAGTGGCGGAGGATGAAGAAGGACATTGCGGAGTATGCAGCTAGATGTTTGAATTGCCAGCAGGTCAAGCATGAGCACCAGAGGCCAGGTGGCCTACTTCAGCGGATGCCCATTCCGGAATAGAAGTGGGAGCGCATCACTATGGATTTCGTGGTTGGGTTGCCGCGGACTCAGCGGAAGGTTGACTCAGTGTGGGTTATTGTGGATAGATTGACCAAGTCCACCCATTTCATTCCAGTGGAGACTACTTATACGGTGGAGAGGTATGCCCAGATTTACATTCGGGAGATAGTAAGATTGCACGGTGTGCCAGTCTCCATCATATCAGATAGAGGCCCTCAGTTCACTTCCCATTTTTGGAGAGCTGTTCAGAGTGAGTTGGGGACCCGTGTGGAGCTTAGCACGACATTTCATCCTCAGACCGACGGGCAGTCAGAGCGGACAGTTCAGATTTTAGAGGGTATGCTTAGAGCATGTGTGATTGACCTTGGAGGGCAGTAGGACCAGTTCTTACCCTTGGCAGAGTTTGCATATAACAACAACTATCAGTCAAGCATAGAGATGGCCCTGTATGAGGCATTGTATGGTCGGCGTTGTCGTTCTCCTATCGAATGGTTTGAGCCTGGCGAGGCTAAATTGCTTGGTATATATTTGGTTCAGGATGCCCTGGATAAGGTAAAGTTGATTCAGGAGAGGCTCCGCACAGCTCAGTCCAGGCAGAAGAGTTACGCGGATCAGAAGGTGCGTGATGTATCATTCATGGTTGGCGAGAAGGTTCTCTTGAATGTTTCGCCCATGAAGGGCATTATGAGGTTCGGGAAGAAGGGCAAGTTGAGCCCAAGGTTTATTGGCCCCTTTGAGGTTTTGAGGCGAGTGGGAGAGGTTGCCTATGAGCTTGCTTTACCTCCCAGTTTATCAGGAGTTCATCTAGTCTTTCATGTGGCAATGCTCCGGAAGTATCATGCCGACTATTCGCATGTGTTGGATTTCAGTACCATTTGGTTAGATGAGAGCTTGGGCTACGAGGAGGAGCCAGTTGCCATTGTTGATAGACAGGACCGCCAGCTGAGGTCCAAGAGGATTCCCCCGGTAAGAGTCCAGTGGAGAGGCCAACCGGTCGAGGAGGCGACCTAGGAGTCCGAGGAGGACATGCGGAGCCGATATCCCCACCTATTCAGCTGTCTAGGTACTTTTCTATGTCCGTTCGAGGACAAACATTTGTTTAAGAGGTGGAGAATGTAACGACCCGACTGGTTATTTTGCATCTTTGAAACCCGTTCCCTTAGATAATACTCCCCGCACTTGCTTTAACTAATTTACGATTTGCGGGGGCGGGTGGTTCAGAAGTTAGAAGAGTTTTGACCAAGATTAAGCCTAGTTGCTTCTTTAAGTCCCTTTGAAAAGGTCAAGTTTGACTTCGATCAATATTTTGGGGAAACGAACTCGGAATCTTGATTTGACAATTTCTAAGGGTCCGCGGGAAAATATGGGACCTGCACGTGTGCTCGGAATTGAATTCCGAGGTCCCTAGCCCGAGTAACGAATTTTTATGTAAAAATTGTTAAGTTTAAGTTTCAAAGATTCTAATAAACTAAGAAATCATTGTTTTCATAGGTATCAAGTTCGGATTTCGATTTCGAAACTTGGTACAAGTCCGAAATATCAGTTAAGTCCTACCTGTAAAATTTGGTGTCAATCCGAATAGTTTAAGGGCATTTTGACCCGTTGTAGGAGAATTAAGAACTTGAAGTTCAATGAATTGATTCATTTGGTTTTGGGGATTGATTCCTCGATTTAGCATTGTTTTGGGTATTTTGATGGTTCGAGTAGGTCCGCCTCGTGATTTCAGACTTGTCGGTATGTTCGGGCGGGGCTCGGGAGCCCCGAGCGTCAAATGGTCGAGGTTCGAGTGAAGTTGAAAAACTTAGGAAAATTTCTTCAGCTGCTTCTGTCATAACTGCTTCTGCGGCTCTTGGACCGCAGAAGCGGTCGTTAATTCACTGAAGCGGAAGGGGCCAGGCCTAGGGGAAACCGCAGAAGCGGATCCCCTCGACCGCAGAAGCGGTCCATCCTCCCCAACCCCATGACCGTAGAAGCGGTGGAATTTTTGCTTAAGCGGACTCGCAGAAGTGAGTTTGAGACTGCAGAAGCGGTCCAGGCCCCTTGGCCTTATTTTGCAAAAGTGTCCCACTTTCGTAGAAGCGGAACCCGCAGAAGCAGGATTCCCTCTGCAGAAGCGAAAATCACTGGGGCAGAACCCCATTTAATACGAGCTCAAGCTCATTTCTTCCATATCTCTCTCAATTCTTAGGCGATCTTGTGATTCAAAAAGGGAGTTTTCAACATAACAATTCGAGGTAAGTAATCACCACTCATTTTTAGTTCAAATACATAAACACTAGGTAGATTTAACACTAAAAATTGGGTAAAAATAAGGGATTTGAGCTAGACCTAGGGTTTAATGAAAACTAAGATTTTAGCACATAGTTTGCCATGTAATGAACTAGAAATCATATATTTGTGATCCTTAGGTGATGGAGAACAACTTCCTTCGAAAAATCTCGGAATCCGGGCAGGTGGGCCCGGGGTCGGAATTTAGGAAACTTGCGTTAATGGCTAGAAAGTTGCTTAAATAGCTAGATTTCAACCTTGTAAGCCTTTATTTACTAGTTCTTACTTCGTTTGATTAGTTTGGGATCGTCCGGCTTCGAATTAAGGACTTGGGCTCGTTCTTGGATATTGGGAGTACACTTTGGAGCGAGGTGAGTCTCCTTTCTAACCTCGTAAGAAGGAATTGTTCTCTTAGGATCTATGTTTGAGTATTTGTTGCTAAATGCGGGGACTACACACGCGTTAGGTAACGAGAGCCCGTGCGTAGCTACTACTATGTTAAATGTTCGGGTAGCTTAGGACCTACATCATGCCTATTAGTATGTCTCTTTTGTTAAATTATTGTCATGAACACCTAGTGTGTACTGGGGACTTAAAAGGGGATATAAGCATATTTCTACAGTTATTTGAGTTTGATTGGTATACTTGACCATTTACGTGTCATGTGTGTGAAATTGATATTTTCTTCTTATTTGTGGATCGGGCCGATCGCCTCGTTATGAATAGATGCATCTATAGGCGCGCCGTCGACCCCCAGCAAGTGCACGGTTTATTTCTGTTGGTTCGGGCCGTCGCCTCGGTATTATGTGCGCATGCAAATTGTGGAAAAGTTTATACATGCTTTGTTTTGCCATTATCTCATATGATAAATTATAAACTTGATGTTGTAAAATTCTTACTTATACCACTTGCTAAAATATGTCGTTACTTGCAAATTTCTTGTTTTGAACATATCATATTTACATATATATATATATATATATATATATATATATATATATATACTAATTGACCTTAGTAAGTATCGAGTCGACCTCTCGTCTCTACTTCTTCGAGATTAGACGAGATACTTACTGAGTACACGTTTTTTATGTATTCATGCTACACTTCTGTACTTAAATGTACAGGGTTTGAGGCAGGGACATCACTCTGGTGTGTATCAGTGAGCGCTTTTGGGACTTCTACGGTGAGCTGCACTCCCTTCTTGCCTATCCGCAACCGAAGAAGTCTTCCTTGTATTTTTTTTTATTTCTGTCTATCCTGATTCAGATAGTAGGATAGGGTATTATTCATTTTATGTATGTTCTACTAGTTGCCCGTAGCTTGTGACACCAGGTTCTGGCACACACATAGTAGTAGACGATATTTTTGGGTTGTATGACTGTCTTTACATCTTAACGATCCTTACTGGCAATTGCTCTAATTGAAAAAAGATTTTATTTTAATGACTTGGGTAAGGGGGAAAATCGGAATTTTATTATTCTTCCGCGTAGGCTGGCCTGACAAATAGTGTCGGGCGCTATCATAACTTATTTTGGAAAATAGGTCGTGACAACCACAGATTCCTTTGGGTTCCCTACCCCAACCAATACAGTCCCAAGTAGGGAAATGAATAGCCCAAAGGTAACAGATGTTACATCAATTGAAGGATAACCTAACTCAAGCCCAAGAAAGAATGAAGTTTTATGCAGACAAGAATAGATCGGAAAGAGTCCTAAGTGTGGGGGATTGGGTTTATCGAAAGCTTCAACCATATATGCAAGATGTTGTTGCTGTAAGAAAGAATCTCAAAACTAAGTGCTAAATTCTATGGTCCTTATAAAGTTCTACAAGGATAGGAGAAGTGGCTTACCGCTTAGAGCTTCCTCCAGGCTCTCAGATCCATCCAGTGTTTCATGTGTCCTAGCTGAAGAAACGAGTAGGGCTCAATATTTATCCACAACACCGATCACCGATTTGTGATAGAGAAGTCTTGGTTCATCCATGGATATTTTGAGAAGGAATATGGTGAAAGTTAAAAATGGGGTGGGATTCAGGGTGTTGGTTCAGTGGGTTAATTTGAGTGGGGAGGAGGCAACCTGGGAAGATTGGGGTTACATTCGAAGAGGATTTCCAGATTTTGTAGCACAGCTCTGAACTTGAGGACAAGGTCATTTTTCATCGGAGGGGTATTGTTATGTGTCAGCTAAGAAGAAAGAAGTATTAGCAAAGTGAATAAAGAAGAAGGAAGTCCAGGTTAGAAATAAAAGCACGTGAGCTGCATATGGGTTATATCGAATGGTTAGAATAAAAGGGTCAAATAAAGGGCGGAGATTAAACAACCCAAAGTTGGTTGGGCCAAGCTTATAACCAATTTTGGGTCTAACAAATTGGTAGTTATGACCGGTACTATTCTGATTTCTCTCAACTCTCTCTAAATTCTCTCAGACTCATTCTTCTACTCTTCTTCTTCCTTAACCCCAATTCTAATCAAGCTTCAATTTACATGTACTAATGGCAGACTACAATGGAGTTTAGAATCATTTTGAATTCATTGTAATCATTTAGTTTGAGAATCGTTTGTAATACTTGATTCGAATTAATAAAATATCCCATTTTTGCCTCAATTTCTATTTTTGTTTACAAGTATATTACACAAGTACATGTGGAGGTCAACTAAGCAATTGTAAGAATTCAACCAATTGTCTTTTACATACTTCAAGTCTCGTCTTAACAACCTCGACAAGTCTTGAAGTAGGGGAATTTGTAGGCATGTAAATTTTATTGGAATTAAATCCGTAAAATAATTTGGACTATATTTTAAATTCTAAGTTATTTTAGTTCAAATAAATGTATTGGGCTA